>JADBJO010017013.1:25000-27500 GCA_016801955.1 Conus betulinus | reverse complement strand
TTTTTTCATCCTGGCCAACACAAAAAAGGCATAAATATCTATTACAATATTAAAGAGAAAAAAAAAACGTGAAGCAATGCATATGTAGAAATCAGAAATATACAATGTAATGAAAAACAATAAAGCAATCATTATTAACAATCAAAACAATCACTATTTTGAAGGACCATAAACAAAATATCAGACAACAGCCAATGAAGGACATCACGAGAGAGAGACAGAGAGACAGAGAGAGAGAGAGACAGACAGACAGACAGACAGACAGACAGACAGACAGACTGATTGGCAGAGAGACAAATGAAAACTGACAGAGAAACCAATAGACAGAGAGAGAGGCAGAGAAAGAGAGAGAGAGAGAGAAGAGAGAGAGAGAGACAGAGGAGAGAGAGAGAGACAGACCACAACACACAGACACACACAACACACACACACACACCAACACACACACACACACACACACAGACCGAAAGACAGAGAGAGAGAGAGAGAGAGAGAGAGAGAGAGGATAGAGAGGAGCCAGAGACAGAACAGAGAGAATAGGAAAACAGAGAGAGAGACAGACAGAGAGACAGAGAGACAGAGAGAGAGGAGAAGAGAGAGAGAGGGAGAGGTTCTGTAACCTTATAAATAATCATACATTACTTTATAATTTGTCCAAATGGGTGCAAAGTCCAGTCACACTGTTTACACAGCAAAACGTGGGTAAATTCACCTCTGGTTATCAGTGTCTACAGTGCATGTCCAAGATATTTGTAAGTGGTATCATCGCACTGGCAGGTGATAGGTAGATAAGGAAAACAATCCCAAGGGATTTAACAGAGAAGACAGAAGACATGGATTTTCCATATGTCGGGTATTCGTTTCTGAGAGTGTTGCTCAAATTTCCTGACCAACACTGCAGTTGTGCCTGTATCTCTTGGGCCTGGTTGACGGCGGGATATATTATGAAAGGAAGCGTAGAGTACAGCCCTGTCATGCAGTCTCAGACCCGGAAATGGAAATCCGATAGCTCATCATCTTCATCATCCCATCATCTCATCGATCAGCATAAAAAAGTCAAAATTCTGTGGCCCTTCATGGCCTGCTGTCATGGTGACCTCAATTTCGATTTCCTTTCCACGTCTGTGGCCTTGGTTTGGTTCCGTCGGGGGTCACCGTATCAGCGAGAGTCCATGGGGGCTGTCGTTGGACGGACGTGGTGGCGCCCTCCGGAGGGAGAGCTCACTCACACCGGCTCCGCGACTAAGCAATATTGTCGTCAGTAGGGGGCTTAGTACGTGGTGTCCTGCGTAGGTTAGATCAGAAACAGGCGCCACTGAACACCACCGAAGTGACTCGGCAGCAGTGCAGTGTCTCCCTCCAGTGGGTTGCCTCTTGACGACTTGACATTGACTACTCCCTGTGGATTGCCGGTGCCGGGTCTGCGGCGGGGGCCGAACGGGCTGTGGCTGTGGACGGGGTGTGTCGAAATGAGCGGCGTGGGTTGCACTGCCTCTGAGGTGGCGCAGAGGTTGGGACAGCAAAAAAAAAACAATTATGAAAATGAATCAAAGTAAACGTTCAGAGAGAGAGAGAGAGAGAGAGAGGAGAGGGAGGGAGGGAGAGAGAGAGAGAGAGAGAGAGAGAGAGAGAGGAGAGAGAGAGATGGAGAGAGAAAGACGAGACAGACAGGGCAGACAGACAGACCGACAGACAGACCGACAAACAGACAGGCAGACAGAAAAGAGGCAGGAAGAACGAGAGAGAGAAAGAAAGCAAGAAAGAGAAAGAGAGAGAGAGACAGACAGAGGGAGAGAGAGGGGGGGGTTGCACGCAAGCAATCGTGTGTGTGTGTGTGTGTGTGTGTGTGTGTGTGTGTGTGTGTGTGTGTGTGTGTGTGTTGTGTGTGTGTCGTGTTAAGGGAGCGCGCGTGTGTGTATTTGTGTGAGTGAGTGTGTGTGTATGTGTGTGAGCGTGTGTGTGTGCATGTGTGTGTGCGTGTGTGTATGTATGTTTGTGTGTGTGTGTGTGTGTCTGTGTCTGTCTGTGTGTGTCTCTGTGTGTGTGTATTTTGATGTGTGTGTGTGTATATTTTGATGTGTTCTTCTGGTGTGTGTGTGTGTGTGTGTGTGTGTGTGTGTGTGTGTGTGTGTGTGTCTGTGCTGTGTGTGTGTCTGTGTCTGTGTGCTGTGTGTGACTGTCTGTGTCTGTGTGTTTATGTGTTTGTCTGTGCGTGCGTGCGTGCTTGCGTGTGCGTGTGTGTGTGTGTGTGGTGTGTGTGTGTGTGTGTGTGTGTGTCTGTGTCTGTGTCTGTGTGCGTGCGTGCGCGCGCGCGCGCGCGCGCACGTATGTGCCTACGTGCGTTCGTGTTGTACGTGTTTGTTTGTCTCACTGTGTCTGTGTCTCTGTGTTTCTGTGTCTGTCTGTCTGTATAAGTTAGTAGGATCCGGTGGAATCCAGAGGGACAGAGAGAGGGTGAAGAGGGGTGGTGGCTTGGGAGGGAAGAGGAGGTGGAGGGGAA
>JADBJO010017013.1:0-10000 GCA_016801955.1 Conus betulinus | reverse complement strand
TTCTCTGTGGGAACCGTCATTCACCCCCTCCTCCCCCCCCCCCCCCATTATAGTGACTTGTCACAATGACGATGAATGGTCGGGATTTGAATGCGCTGATCTCAGCTGTCCCTCCATCGACTGTTGAGCGGTAACTCGTCTGGATGATTCGGCTTTACGTCCTCCAGCCTGCACACACAGGACATATTGGGACATGTATTTTCGCTTTATATGAGGGGGGGGAAAGGGGGGGGGGGGGGGATAAAAGGGAGTTTAAGATTTAAAGGCTATGAATAGTGTGATAGGAGGAAAAGAATGAGTGGCAATAAAATGTGATTTGAGAAATATTTGTATGTATATGTACACATATATGGATACACACACATGTATTGATTTATTATTACTTATTTATTCATTATTATCATATATATATTTTCTTTAATGGTGAATAATGCTAAAATGGTATATTAATAACAAAAAAAATATATGAAATTGGTGTTTTGCATTCATCAAGTAGTCGCGTCGTCTGCTTGTCTGAAGTGGGTAGGAACAGCCACAGTAGGGAGGGGCCAGTAATATCCGACTTTATTTCAAACATATTTAAAAAGTAATAAAATTCAGGGCCACTGGTGTGTAAAAGATGTGATGAACAATGAGAAATAATAAAAGGTTTAACATATAAAGTAATGCTGTACATATTTTATAACATTTATCGTTTATAACATGAATATCATGGTATATTAAGATTAAAGTTAAAATTGAATGAAGGTTAAAATATTTACAAAACAAAATGACACTGTTCATATGTTACAACATTTACAGTATAAAACACAATAATCATGATATGATTATTATAGTTTAAAGTAGGTTGGTGTGATATCTTTTTATCTCAACTCGGTCCCTGTAGATTTTTTTTTTTTTTTTTTTTTTTTTTTTTGTGGTCTCCTGACGGCACTAGTGTAACCAGAAGAGACAACTAATGGTCTTCGTGCGGGTGGCGATAGCCCGCCGCGCGAAATCGAAACTGATAAAAATGAGGGCGGGGCTAGTGTCGGGTTCTTTGCGCGCTGAGCGACAGGAGAGGGACGATAGGGCGGCGAGCTGCTTTCAAACCGTGTGACGGCTGCCCGCCGTGTGATATTAGAGCGGGGTCGCTATGGGACTGGCAGCGAACTCGACCACGGCCCCGCCCTCACTTTTATCAGTGTTGACCTCGCGCGGCGGGCTGTCGCCTCACGGCTCGACGACCATTGGTTGTTCCTTCTGGTCAACCTAATTCCGCGAGGTGACAACAAAGAAACTATTTAGATTAATCTACTGTGGCATGATGAGAATAAGAAAATATACCAACTTACTTTAAACTACATTTTAACACAACACATGATGATTACTGTGTTTTATACTGTACATTTTTTGTAAAAATGGCCAAAATCCCCCTCTTCATTTTTTGGTGCTTGACACAGTCTTCTTCATCCGCTAAAAAAAACAAAAAAGCGGGAAAAAAAAAAAATTCCACAACTAAGTTTTTTTTTTTCTTCCCAACCAGTCTCTTACACACCATGCATAATCTGTATGTTCTCTTACAAATGGACATAGTTTTGCAGATTTTAGTGTTTTGGCGTTTGATACAAAGTGTCTGGGTTTGCTGATGTTCTAAAGTGTGGTGAGCTGGCACACTCACTCTCATAATGTGTTGCATATATATATATATATATATATATATATATATATATATATATATACAAAAAGAAACAGCGTATATAAAACAAAAGATGTAATCATTTTCGGTTTTTCATTTTGTGTTACACACACACACGCGCACGCGCCTTTCTCTCTCTCTCTCTCTCTCTCTCTCTCTCTCTCTCTCTCTCTCTCCACCACCTCCCTTCCCCCCTCTCTCAAATATGTTAACACTGGTAATTATATTACTATGTTCCTTATGTTTTAAAACTGTAAATGTTATAACATATGTACAGCATTATCTTATTTGTTAAACATACTTTCTAAATTCTCATTGATCATCACATTTCTTAAACCAGTGGCCCTGAAATTTTATTACTTAAAAAAAAGTTTGAAATAAAGGTTGATTTTACTGGCCCCTCTACTGTGGCTGTCCCTACCCACTTAAGACAAGCAGACGACGCGGCTACCTGGTGAATGCAAATCAACAATTTTATATATTTCATGAATATGCCATTTTAAACATCATTTACCATTATAAAATAATGATAAAAAATAAATAGAAATAATTATATATATATATATATATATATATATATATATATATGTGTGTGTGTGTGTGTGTGTGTGTGTGTGTGCATGTACGAGATTGCTGATCACTGCGTTTTTTTTTTTTTGTTGTTGTTTTTTTTTTTTTTTTGTTTTTTTTTTTTTCATGTGCGCATTCTCTCAAACTGAGGCGGCTGCGTGTGCGCGCGCGCGTGCTCGCTCGGTCGCGGGTGCGCGCGCGCGCGCGCACACGCACACTGGATTCATACTTTTTTTTTCGCATTGCAAGGTGTGACTGATGTTTCTAAAGTTCTCTGTGAGTGTGTGTGTTTTAATTTTGTGGAAAATTTGGTCTGGTCCATTTGGCGGTGTTTGGTGTCTTTCTCTTCAATGAAGATTCCTGTTGTACATCTGCGATTGAAAAAAATATAAATGTGCACCAGATACTACCCCCCCCCCCCCCCCCCCTTTTTTTTTTTTTTTTTTTTTCCCCCCTTAATTTCTTTGTTAACCATAGTTACGTGGAAACACATGCTCGCATCCCCTTTAAGTGCGCGCACTCGAAAACATGTTTACACGTGTACAAACATTTAACTGTTGCGTACGCTGGCACAGTATCTGTGAATGTTTACAGTGAACTGTTTTGATATATTTTGCTTGGCAGGCAAAGATCCTGCTGCTATCTAATTTTTTGTGTTTGTATAATGCACACACTCCTTTTTTGCTTCTCATTGAACTGGCTGCATATCGATCTATTTTATTGTCTTTTACTGGTATATTTAAGGTTTGATTTGTGCTTATAAATATGTATTTTTCTTTTTCTTGTCCTTTAAGATTTTTTGTCTGTTTACAACTCTGTTGCTTTCTTTAGGGTGGATGGATTTATTCTATGGTTTTCAATGTATATGACTAAAAGATTTGAAATGGGATGTTTTAGAAGACAGTATATGTTTTTTAAATTATTCATTTCAAACATTTGTTAACTATGGCTAGTAGTATATCTGTTATTTCAGTAAATTGTCAGGGCCTCAATAATTCACAGAAAAGACGTGATGTCTTTCATTATTTGAGAAACAAAAAAACATTCAGTCTATTTTTTGCAAGATACACATTTTGAGAAAAACATGGAGCAATGTATTGTAGCTGAATGGGATACCAGGGATATTTTTCAAGTTTTACATCAAATGCAAGAGGGGTCGCAATTTTGTTTAATAACAATTTGAGTTTAAAATCAAAAGAGTCATTAAAGATAGTTCTGGAAATATATAATTGTTCTAGCAGAAATTCAAAATAACACTTCCTCTTCGTCAATATATATGGACCAAACAAAGATGATCCGGAATTCTATGATAAGCTAAAACAGAAGATTAACGACATAAACGTTGAAAATATTGTAATGGCCGGGGATTTTAATCTGGTTCTGCAGCCTGAGAAAGATTACTATAATTACAAACATGTAAACAATCCCAAAGCGAAAGAAGTAGTTGAAAACATGATTGAAAGCTAGATCTTAACGACATTTGGAGAGATTTAAACCCGGAATGTCTCCGTTACACATGGAGAAGAGCCAACCCTTTCAACAGGCCCGGTTAGATTTTTTTCTTATTTCAGATTCAGTTGTTTCATTTGTAAACGACGCAGATATTGAATGTGGATATAGAACCGATCATTCTGCAATTTCATTAAGCCTTAAATGTACAGAAACTGTCAAGCATAATACCTTCTGGAAATTGATCGTATCCCTTTTAAAAGATAAAGAAATATATGCATGAAATAAATATGGAGATTGAAAAAGTCAAAGAGGACTATACAGTAAATGCGGTTGAAGAGACATTGGATGAAAATACCCAGCTTTCTGTCCCAGATGATGTCTTCCTCGATTTTCTGCTGATGAAACTTAGATCAAAAACAATTGCATATGCTACAATGAAGAAAAAGAAATTGGCAGATGAAGAGAGACAGCTAGAAGAGGATATGCGAAAACTGGAGAAAGTTGAAAAGAAAAACGGGAGAAGATTTACTAATAATGGGAAATGAAGAAAAAGAACAATTAAGACATATTCGTGAAAAACGTATGGAAGGGGTATTATTAAGGTCCAGGGCTAGATGGGTAGCTGATGGGGAGAAAGTTAGTAAATATTTTGCAATCTAGAAAAGCGACACTATGTTAGTAAAAACATGGCTAAACTCATAGACCAGCAAGATAACATTTTGATAGACCAGAAAGATATCATCCAAGAAGTGCAGAGATTTTATGAATCATTATATGCTGAATCTGTAGTAGATGATTGTGAGATTAGAAAAACTTAGTGAATGATATCCCTTGTATAAACGAAACAGATGCGGAAAGATTAGAGGGAGAAATAACGTTAGAAGAAGCTACGTATGCTCTGAGTAAAATGAAAAATAATAAAAAAAGTCCAGGCACAGACGGCTTTAGTGCAGAATTCTTTAAAGTATTTTGGAAAAAAAAAAACTAGGCGGATTTGTTGTAAGAGCACTTAATGCGAGTTTTAGAAAGGGAGAGCTATCTTGTGCACAGAGAGAAGGAATTATAACTTCTATCCCTAAAGGTGATAAACCAAGGCAATATATATAAAAAACTGGAGACCTATCTCACTTTTAAATGTAATTTATAAAATAGGATCATCCTGTATAGCAAATCGGTTAAAAGCAAGTTCTACCAAATATAATGATGAAGATCAAACAGGGTTTATCAAAAACAGATATATTGGAGATAATTTAAGGTTGATTATGATATGATGGCTTATCTAGACAAACATAATCTACCCGGATTGCTTTTGAATATAGATTTTGAAAAGGCTTTCGATTCGATAAACTGGAACTTTATGTTTAAAGTACTGAAAGCATTTGGTTTTCAAGACGATATATGTAGATGGATAGGTACGTTCTATAAAAATATTAAATCATGTGTAATTGTAAATGGTCAGTTTCGGATTGGTTTAAAATTGAACGAGGCTGCAGACAAGGAGACCCTCTATCTCCTTATATATTTGTGTTATGCGTAGAAATATTGGCTATTATGGTCAGACAGAATTCCAGTATCCATGGGATCTCAGTGAACAATGTTGAACACAAGATTTCTCAGTACGCTGATGACACAGAATTCCTACTCGCAGGAGATAGAAGTTCTTTTGAAAAAACTGTATAGATGTTCTTGATAGGTTTGGTTCTGTGTCGGGCCTTCATATGAATGTAGGAAAAAACTAATGTCGTTTGGCTGGGAAGTGAGAAAAAATTCTGAAATTCGTTACATGGAACATTTAGGTATGGAATGGAATCCGTCTAAATTCCGAGTATTAGGAATGTGGTTTACTAATGACCTGAAAGAATGTGTAGATATAAATTACTCGGAAAGACTAGCAGATGTAAAGCATTTATTCAAAATATGGATAAAACGACAGTTAACACCCCTTGGTAGGGTAGCAATATTAAAATCTCTTATCCTTTCAAAGTTGACACACCTCTGGTTACTATTACCAAACCCACCAGACATATTTTTTTCAAACATGTCAACAGGCTTGTTACAAATTGTTTGGAATAAGAAGCCAGATAAGATTAGCCGAAAAAAAACTGCACATAAAAGTATCAAAGATGGCGGCATTGGTCTTCCTGATCTAAAAACTTTTGTTTTATCTATAAAGGTTGATTTTACTGGCCCCTCCCTACTGTGGCTGTCCCTACCACTTAAGACAAGCAGACGACGCGGGCTACCTGGTGAATGCAAATCAACAATTTTATATATTTCATGAATATGCCATTTTAAACATCATTTACCATTATAAAATAATGATAAAAATAAATAGAAATAATTATATATATATATATATATATATGTGTGTGTGTGTGTGTGTGTGTGTGTGTGTGTGTGTGTGTGTGTGCATGTATGTATATATGTGTGTGTGTATATATATATATATATATATATATATATATATATAAGTAAAAAAAAAAAAAAAAAAAGCAGGCACACCAGCCACACACACTCTTCATGTCTTTTTTTAAAAAGCTTTCGCCTTTTATTTAGGCTTCGTCAGTATCTGCAACACAGTCATGTAAATGCACACTCCCACCCACCCAACCACACACACACACGCACAACCAACAAACCACCCACCCACACACACAACCACACACACACACACACACACACACACATATATCATGTTACCATGGCTCCTCCAGGTCTAACTCTAAATGTTGAGCCCATTCACAATATATATACATATCCACCCCCTCACTCACCCACCACTCATAGGCTACCCACTCTATCCTTATTTTTACATATATAAAAAAGCACCACCCCCCCCCCCCCCCCCCCCCCCCCACACACACACACACACACACCAACTTGGGGTGTGCGTGGGGGAGGGGAACATGAGGAAATCCTTAGATAATCTGACATTCCGCCCTAAAATCTTTCATTTTCTAAATAATTTTTGGAGTTATAGGTTAAAATTACATAGTCACGAGAACCCGCAAAACATCAGCAATGGCACACGGAAAGTCATAGAAGCTGCCACACAATAACAGTACCACACACACACACAAATAGATATATATATATATATTGCTCAAATCATGTTTTACTATCACTATCCTTTTCCTCGAATCACTATTTACTGCCATTAAATCATAAATTCCCTTTTAACCCCCCCCCCTTCCCCCCATATAAAAGTAAAAAAAAACATGTCCCAATATGTCCTATGTGTGCAGGCAGGGGGACGTAAAGCAGAATCATCTCCCTGATTCTCATTACCTCTTTCAATCGATCGAATTGGACAAAGACGGAGAAGCATAAGACATGTACACGAAAGAAGAGAGAGAGAGGAAACAGGCAACTTCCTCCTCCGGACATACAAATCCCCAAGGTGATAGCTGCAGACTCTCCAGCCCCAGCGCACAGACCAAGTCTTTCTCGTCCAAAGGTCTGTGGTGGCAGTCCTTCATCTCAAACACCGATGGACTTCCAACAGCTCCTCACACTGGCGCACCAGCAGGAAGATGAGCGGCGAGCAAAGGCTGGAGTATTGGAGGAGAAGAAGAACAAGATGCAAAGCATATAAACGTACTCCCACTTTATCGTGGATACGCGTGAGATATTCCATAAAGAGGAAAACCGTCCTGTGGGTGGTGTAACCGTTAGTGATGGTTATTCTGGCAAACATCAGCCGTCATCTGTGACCTATAATGAACATACTTTCAAATTTTAAGAAAGATCGGCCAAGAACTTTTGTTAAGCACAGTTTACATGTACCCGCATAATTTCCAAAATATAAAAGCCACGATTTTGAAATTGGGAACAGATTTAATTCATTATCTTGTTCCAACGTACATTGAATTCATTGGGATCGAATGAACGGTTGTGTGATTTACAGACAATTAAACAGAGGATGGGTCGAAATCAAAGTTCGCAAAATCTGTTCAGTTCACAAAATCATTTCAATAGTGGGTGTGGCCACCGCCATTGGCGAGACATTCCACGCAGCGACTCCTCATCGAGTTGACCAGTGTTCTGATGACCTCTGAGGGATTCTCTGCCATTCCAGTTGCAGCATTTGGAAGAGATCCTGGCGGTCTCTGGGAGGTGGATGGTTCTCCTTCACACGTCTCCCCAACTCATCCCACATATGCTCGATGGGATTGAGGTCGGGACTATACGCCGGGAAGATCATCCTGTTGATGCCGGCCTGCACAATGAAGTTTTCGGCCACCCGGGCCCCTATGTGGCCGAGCATTTGTCGTCTTGGAAGACTGCCATGGGTCCTATCCGTTGCATGGTCGGAACAAACGAAAGGCGCCAGGATTTCATCCCGATAGCGGATGCCTGTGAGGTTTCCATCAATATGGTAGAGTGGTGTCTTGTGGTGGAGGCTGAAGGCACCCCATACCATAAACAGATCCTCCCCCAAAGGCCCTGGTCTGGCGAACAGCTGCATCAATGTAACGTTCACCAACACGCCTCCAAACTCTAGTTCGGCCGTCATTGTGTTCAAGACTAAACCGCGACTCATCTGAAAAGAGGACCTGGGACCACTGTTGTTGGTTCCATCTCACATGACGATGGCAGAAAGCTCGGCGAGCCAGCCTATGGGCTGCTAGCAGTCGTGGTCGAACAGCTGGGCGATGTGATCTGAGGCCGAAGTGGTGAAGACGGTTTCGTATGGCTTGACGGCTGAGGATGGTGTTATTTGCCATACGAAGCTGCCTTTGGATGCTGGTGGAAGTGGTATCCCGCTGCAATAGGGCCTGCCTCTCGATGAAACGATCTTCTCTGGGAGTAGTCTGCCTAGGCCGACCTGACCGTGGCCTCTCTTCAACGCTGTGGTCGCCCTAAAACGCTGATTCAGTCTAACAATAACTGAATGATGCACACCAAGTCGTCGCGCCACTTCAGCCTTTGCAATGCCATCTTGTATCCACGCAATCGCCCTGGTTTTGTCAAAGGTGCTAAGTTTTCTTCGTGGTGGCATGGTGAGAAAAGGGCTGACAGTAACCAACCCCGCGCTTAAAACAGCCAAAAGAAGGGAAAAACTCACTTGAGAGACTGCTCTTGCACGGGAAAAAAGAATTTTTCATTTTACACATCTTGTGTCGCCAGCAAGCTTGATGCAAAACAGGCACAGTTACGCAACTTTGCACTTTTTATCCCGCGCGGTAACGAGGTCACCAAGACCCCCGTGCGCACTACCAGTTGACACAGGCTGGATTACACACTGCTGTATGAGATTCCATCATTGGTTGCCGCATAACAACAAAAAAAAAGTTTTTTGAAGGGATGAATCAACCCCCTGTGTGCAAAGGCCTGTGCTTAACTTTATGTGACTAGTATATAAGCAGCACACCATCAGTGTGAGAGTGCCAGCACACCACACATTAGAACATCAAAAACCCTAGACACAGCACGCGCGCACACACACACACACACACACACACAGAGGTCGCACGCGTGCGGACGCACGCGCGCACACACACACACACACACACACACACACACACACACACACACACACACACACACACACACGCACGCATGCACGCAGCACGTACGCTTCCGCACGCACGCACACACACACACACACACGCCACACACACACACACACACACACACACACACACACACACACACATTGTCAAACATTGTCAGAAGAAAAATATTTAAAAGCGTTAACAATGCCATGGATAAAGGAACAAATTCTCCAAGTGGAACACAAGTTGGATAGATATGTTAAGAATGAAACCGCTATTTCTCATTGTTCACTAAACGAGATTGTAAATGACTTTACACATATGCTGACGTCAGCGGCCAGCATTAGTCTTCAGAAGAGAACTAAGATTCGCCATTTTACAAGAAAAAAGAACAAGAAATGGTTTCATAGAGAATGCTATGAGCACAGGAAAGATCTCAGATCCATATTGAATGCATTGAATAGACAACCTTACAATAAATGTCTATGTCAAAAGTACTATACCAAAGGCAAAATATATAATGAATTAATATAACAAAAGAAAAGAACATACGCCAGTTTCTTGTCAATGAGATTAATGAATCTCTGTACAAAGATCCAAAGACGGCATGGAAAACATTAAAAAAAAATTTGCAAAACATTAGCGAAAATACCAACTGCGTTCATCAGTTAAATACTTCAAAATGGATTTTACATCTTGAAAAAATCGTCGGAAAAGAAGTAAATGTAGACAAAGACCAAAAGGAAAGAGTAGATGTTGAACTTGAAAATAGACAAATGAACTATACCATGTTATCAAACAT
>JADBJO010017012.1:32500-38878 GCA_016801955.1 Conus betulinus | reverse complement strand
ACAGCACTCATGTGAAACTGACCATTCCCGTAACTGTCTTTATACCAGGGTTTTACGCGGGAGAGGGCAAAAGGGCTTACCCCAGACCAATCAGAAACACCCCTTGTCACGTACTTCCAGAGTGCACGGAGACTCGCACTCACAGTTTACCGGGAAAATACTAAATGTGAAGCGTTTGACGATTCTGAAGGGGCTAAATATTTTTTTCACTCAAAGCTCCTTACCATCAAAACGTAATGTCCATGTACTTCATCAGTAGACTTCCTCTCACTTCTTTGACAAAACGTGAGGGGGTGGAGGGGGATGTGGGGGGGGGGGGGGGGGGGGGGTAAGCACTTTAAAGCACATCAATTCCTCCCCTCGACATGAAATCCTCAAAATTACCGTCCATCCGTGAATCACTCACACTCACACACACACACACACACACACACAATATATATATATATATATAGAGAGAGAGAGAGAGAGAGAGAGAGAGAGAGAGAGAGAGAGAGGGTGTGTGTGTGTGGTCAATTGACTTTGATATTTGATAAAGGGTAGTTCTGTGTCGCAATCTTCAAACCACAATTCCAAAATACTCCAGATTCCACACAGGGAAGCTTCGAATTCAGACTGCCTTGAGATTTTAAGTCCTTTCATCCATTTGCGTTACGACAATGTGACTAATTAAGGGTTGCTCTGAAGAGTTCTGATTACGTCATAACAGACATTCGACTTGCCCCTCAACGACTGTTGTAACGGACGTTCTCCTCCTTTCGAGATCTTAGGGCTCGTTTGAAGACCCGAAATTAACGAGAGGAGAGGAACTCGGAAACGCTCGAGCGTTTTGTTTTGTTTTGTTTTGTTTTGTCTTTTTTTAGTGGCGATTTGCTGTGCCAATGGATTGAGTGAAAGAGACTTTAAAGATGAAAGGGAAGTCGGCCAAATTAAAGCACATAATCAGCAAAAAGGTTATTTATCGTAAAGATGAAAGAGTAGTCGGCCAAATTAAAGCACACAATCAGCAAAAAGGCTATTTATCGGACAGTGAAGACAGACAGGACGCTAAACTTAGATATGAATTATTTTTAGGAAACTGAACGGCCGTGTTCAAAAACGATTTTCACTTTAGCTTGGAAGGAAAACGGCTCTCTCTCTCTCTCTCTCTCTATCTCTCTCTCATCAAACGCTGAGAGATGAGAGAGAGGAGAGAGAGAGAGAGAGAGAGAGAGAGACGAGGAGCGAGAGAGAGAGAGAATATGTGCGTATATGCATGCGTGCATGCGTGCTTCACTTCTAGTTATACAAAAATTCTTACACAGCGATGTTATATGCCATCCGGGAGGGGTGAAGAGAGGGCAAAAGGTAAGGTAATGTTGTTTATAGCCCAGCCGACCGCAAGAGACAGGATGGAGGGGAGCAAAAGGAAACGGAGTATTTTGCTGAGCATGTCAGTGCTGACTTTATAGGCTGACTGATCAAGGGGTCACTGTCTCCGCTCCTACCCCCCACCCCCCCACCCCCCCCCAGGATCCACGAACTAGAAAGGAGATGAGAGTTTCAGTCTCAGTTTCATCAAGGAAACGTCACTGCGTGCGGACTAGTCCATATACGCTGCACCACATCCGCTAAGTTTTGAGACCATACTGCGCATGATTTGAAGCCGATGGATAAATGAACCAACAACTAAGCTGAGAGAATTGAAGAAGAGGGTCTCGTGGCTACGACTTAGCAGATGTCTGACCTACGCATTAGCCCAATGCGCTGGTCAGACCTTGAGTGTCTACGTAACATTGATTGTGTCATTTTTTTTTTTTTTTTTTTTTTTTTCTTTTTCCCATATGTGTGTGTAGTGAATGTACACGTGTGCGTATGGATTGTGGGCACGGGCCCATGTGTGCACGCGTGCGCATGTGTGTGTGTGTGTGAGGAGAGAATTAAGAATGTGGATGACGAGAATGCACAGGATGGGAATAGCTATTTGACTAAGGGAGAAAGAGAGGGGCGCGAGAGAGGAGGGGGGGGGGGGGGGGGGGGGGGGAGGTAGAGAAGTAAGAGAGAGAGAGAGAGAGGGGTGGGTGGGGGGGGGTGGAGGAGGAACGGAACTCCCTTTCGGACAAACAATTATACAGCAGTGACGTCAAACTGACTCCCGCAAAGACCGTGTTCAACGAGGTTTTTCGCCACAGAGGACAATGGACTTTCCCCGTGCACAATCAATGACAACAACCTCCCTTCCCTCCCCCCCCCCCCCCCCCCCCCCCACCCCCCCCCCCCCCCCCCCACCCCCCCCCCCCACCCCCCCACCCCCCCCCACCCCCCCCCCCCCTCCCCCCCCCCCCCCCCCCCCCCCTCCCTCCATGTCTCATGCGGCAAGCGATAGCAGATAGTCCGACTCCATTCTGAGGTGAACAAAAAAAAAAAAAAAGAAAAAAAAAAAAAAAAAAAAAAAAATCGTCTTACATGCAGCATTTGCCATGGTAGCATGACGGAAATACCCAATATCTCCTTTACCTCCTTTGTGTTCTCCGGTCCACTCACTCATTCGTCTGTCAAATATGAATGCTGGTTCGCGTAAACAAGAGACAATTCCTACCTACCTTTGACAAAGTATGTTCTGGCAAGAGCGTGAAATAAAGTGAGCAAGTCTCAAGCATGTCTTACAAAATTGATTTTTCAAATCTTAAATGTAATTAAGAGCGAACCGCCAAGAAAAGACGTAGACAAACGAATCACAAGACAAAACACGACGCGTTTCGACCTTTTAGTCTTCTTCAGGCAAGACGCAAAACATTCAGGGCAAGGAAAATGAACGAGCAATCACTCATCTTCATTCAAAAATTTCAATACAAGTATGGTGTATGTTGAAACTGTGTGTTTTCTTCAGGCTATACTTAAAAACATGCTCACTCACACACACACACACACACACACACACACACACACACACACAGAGAGAGAGAGGAGAGAGAGAGAGAGAGAGAGAGAGAGAGAGAGAGAGAGAGAGAGAGGGGGAGCACCACCAACAATGACGACAACAATAACAATCACGACAGCTGTATTTATCTGTGGACATAGAGATAGAATATCCGTATGAACTTACAGAGACTGGAATGCAGTATCACACACACGAGGTACACGCGCTAACGTCTAGTTTTCTTCATTTTCTCGCAATATCAACCTAATGCTTCCAAAGCACTGCGCTCTAAGAATACAAACTATCACATGAACACTCTGTTTTCCCTTCAGCCAAACCCAGATATTCCAATTAGTCCAACAGTTCCGAGTGTGTCGAGTGTCACGTAACAGAGGGGACTTCATAAGCGGGATCTAGAAAGATATTTGTGTTTCACGTTAACAGTGGGGACCGCAATGAAACGAGAACTGAGCGGGATCTAGAAATATATTTGTGGGTTTCACGTAACAGTGGGGATCTAGAAAGACATTTGTGAGTTTCACGTAACAGTGGGGACCGCAATGAAACGAGAACTGAGCGGGATCTAGAAAGACATTTGTGAGTTTCACGTAACAGTGGGGACCGCAATGAAACGAGAACTGAGCGGGATCTAGAAAGACATTTGCGAGTTTCACGTGGCAGTGGGGGTCTAGAAAGACATTTGTGAGTTTCACGTGGCAGTGGGGATCTAGAAAGACATTTGTGAGTTTCACGTAACAGTGGGGACCGCAATGAAACGAGAACTGAGCGGGATCTAGAAAGGCACTTGTGAGAGCAAAGACCTCAGCCAAACGTCCAACGGATCTGATGGATCCTGGATCCGCCGTTCAATCCGGATCCGTTCAACAGATCCGCACGAAAGTGTGTTGGGTACGTTCGTGAGCCACGTTCCATCTTTCTACAAAGTTTCCTTCAAGTCGGTTCCAAAGTACTTTTTGTGAAATGTTGCGAAACGGACTGCACCATCTGCACCGAAAAAAAAAAAAAAATCCGTGTTGTGTTTTTTTTTTGGTTTCATCTTGCTAACAGGCATGTTCACCGTCGAGAAGGCACCTGGGCAGTGGTGACTCTCAGCGCTTTTCATTGGCTGCCGGTTCACGTTGCCATTGTGTGATGGCGCGGACACCATGGCGGCGCCAGTGACACGGGGCGACCTTGTCGCGGATCGATTTAGAGGGCCACGACCTCGGCGCTGTGTTCTTTAAGGTGGTGAGAACAGTTCAGCAGGTTGTGGTGCTCCTGACGTCAACATCAGAGCAAGCAGACCGAAAAGATGACGGTAAACGACCTCTGATAATAACCACGATGGTAATGGTCATCACTATCCTCCTCCTCCTCCTCATGATATTGATAACAATGACAATCATCATCATCATCATCATCATCATCATCATCATCATGATACTGATAATTACGATACTACTACTACTGCTGCTGCTGCTGCTGCTACTACCACTACCGCTAATGTTAATAATAATAATGATGATAATAACGCTCGTGGTTCAAGCCCAATATTGCAAGGGAAATAATCATGCGAAGACTGTCTTGAGTCTCCCATTTCTCTCCCCCTCCCATGGCAGACTTTCTATTTCCTGAAGGTGAAGAACGTGACTTTCATACCAAGTCTGGACCAGAAGTGGAAGTGATAACGCTCCTGCATACTCATGACGGTTTCCTTGGTGCCTGTCAAGGACGTTCACCGCGGTGTTGTTGACTGAAGCCATCGTGGAAGAGAACCAACGGTGTATGGCTCAGGGTCTGCGTCTCCGTTCGGATGGAGGATGATTAACATTGGACAGTTACAAAGACTGAAAAGTCTGTTCACATTTATCAGTTAAAAAGGAGAGAGGTAAACAACGAAGGTTAAGTCTCAACAATCTGGTGTCTAATTAACCTTTCCATTTAAAATCAACTCCATTGTCTACAACAAAGATGATTTATATTGCCATAAAGAGCGAGAGATCATCATTAAAAAAAAAAATCTTTTCAAATAATGTTTTGCCGTTATGTTGGCCCCCATTTACAAAAAAAAAAGAAAGAAAAAAGGAAAAAAAGGAAAAGAAAAAAAAAAAAAAAGGGGGGGGGGGCGTAGAGGAAGGAAGGGGGGAACATTATCTGACTGGTCAACAGAACCTCAGCCTCATCCACTCTCCACCAGTCCAAATAGCCGCTTTCGACACTTGACACACACTAAAGCCCTCTCATCGCCTGGTGTGACATCGCTGGCAGCCAGCCGCTTCGCGCAAGCGGAGTGTTGTGGCCCACACCCCACAATGAAGATTTTGCACTAAAAACACTATATGAACCCATGTTTTAAGGACTACCGTAAATTTGAGCCAGCATTTGATGATGTTAAACTGATAAGTGATCAAAATAAACAACTCCTCACCCATTATCTCCCCTGCTTTATGGGAATCCATCGATAAACTGCAGTCTTCAAATGCATGACCTTTCCCTATAGTTGACGTCACATATGCACTCACCCCAGACCCTATCTTTGCGCCAGCTGGAAAGCCCCCAATAGTCGCATTCCTTTGATTTTAATCTGTCTTCTTGGAACCACTTGGCTTGTACCTTGATGGCCATATGAAAGAATTGAGGAGAATCAACTTTCAGACATTAAAAAAAAAAAAACAACAACAACAAACAAAAAACACTTTCTCAAAACATTCTAATGGTGCCAGTCTGTAAACACTCGACGCCTTACGCAAGGCCTTGGCACATTAATTTTTTGGTGTGTGGCCCGTTGGTAGTGCTGTTGTCTCAGCGGCCATGCGAGCATCTGGCAGTAGCCTTCTCAACGGACAGGCAAAACAAGCAATTGAAACGGATGTGAGTCAAAATGCACCTTTCCTGGTGTGGGTTTCACATTGGAATAGAAAAATTATGAAAAAAAAAAAAAAAAAAAAAAATCTGACGTTTCGCTACGTCAAGTTGTTGCGTTAGAGATGACATCAAGACATTTTACGTCAAAAATATGACGACACTTTGACGTCATACTTAGCAGGGGTAGACTACGATAAGGAATTCAAAATCTAGACATACACACGAACTCAAATTGATGGCGTGAGCGTGAGGAGGGCGACAGACAGAGACAGAAGGATACGGGGGTGAACAGGGATAGGGAGAAAACGGGGGGTTATGATTATGTTGCTGAAACTGCCATGGTTTATTTCGCGGTCACAGGTTGCAAAATTTTTTGTAAAGATCAACAATTTTGTGTACCACTAGGGTATTTCACTTACGTAAATATGCATAAAACAGATGTGGGTTTGAAAAGTACTAAGGTGGATGATAAGCGTGAATTTCTTTTTAATAGTGTCTAATATCATCAGGCGATGAAAAGACATTAAACAAACCACTGAACTGAACTGAACTGGGGGGGGGGGGTGTTAAAAAAAAAAAACGCAGGAGAGGAGGAGGAGGAGGAGAAGTTTTCA
>JADBJO010017012.1:10000-12500 GCA_016801955.1 Conus betulinus | reverse complement strand
TGAGTGAGTAGATGAGTGACTGAATGAGTGAGTCAACAAATTATTCCTGACGGGACTGCCGCCAACAGAGGGGCATCTAGGAGTCATCACCTGGGTGTGGCCTAACGGACCGCCCCTTACCTGGAGGGGGGGGGGGGGGGGGGGGGAGGAGGGTCTTCGCTGGAGACCTTCAGCTCTCAAACGTTCCGCTTACGTTCAATCGTTAGCTCGTTAGATGATAAGTTAGGCAGTCACGTTGAGAGCAGATGTCAGCAATCACCAGGTGTAATATTGACAGTCTGAGATGACCAGCCGAGGAGAGTTAGGGGACAGGAGGCCTACTTTGTACTACACCCCCCACCAGAACACCCTGCTGAAATGGCAGAACTCACGCTGAACACTGGCGACAACTGACTGCAAACTTGATCCCCCCCTGCCTGTCAAGGGGACGCTCACTCACGCTGCCTTCGCAGCTCATCTAAGTCTTCAGTCGAGGTGCACGAAAGGGATATGTAAGCGATATCCTGCACCATCGGACGCCACTGAAGAGCTTCAGCGTTAGTGCAGTGTCTGCTCTGACGGCGAACTGATATTGATTGCTTCCTTGTAGAGCTTACGAGGTCGCTGCGAGTGTGGCATAGCAGTGGACGCCAGGGGAGAGGTGGCAGCTCTCCTTTGAGGGACACTGATGTGAGAGGTCAGTGGTGTCGGGCGGCGCAGTCAACCTTCCAGCCTTATGGGTGACGGCGGGTCTAGCCTGTGTCGCCGGGGGACGGCTCCTGGAGATGTGGGGCGATCGGCGATGGAGCGCTGCCTGACTGCGATTACCATGGCCTGGGTAACCATGTTCTGAGGTGGGGCAGACATGGGGGCACTCCTTATGGGGTTGGGACTGAAAAATTGCCCTCTCGGCCGCAGTCTGCGAGTACCCCGCCAAATATTAGGGACTCATGCAGCGCTCCAGCGACTTTCGTCCAGCTCCCTCCTTGAGGCGGCCCCACGCTGCACAGGACCATCGCCACCCGAGCATGAAGAAGGCCGCCGCCCGGTGGTCCCGAAGACAGCCTGATGATTGGGGAAAGGAGGCAACATACACCGACGCCCATCGTCGGTCGACCAACAACCAGAACTGAACCAACGTTCAAGAGAAACACAAGCTCTGAGAGAAGGAAAGACGACGACCCCACAGCAACGCGCACCCACTACTGCCGGCGACAGCAGTTGCCATTAATGATGCAGACCTACGTCCGTAGTGTTCTTGTTCTTAAGAACCTCAGGGACGTAAAAACTCACCTTCAACGTTAACGCCAACGTGGCGTGCCGCCGGTACTGAGGCTCTGACAGGTTATACCGGGAAGGTGGGGGGAGAAAAACGGATTGGAAGTTACACAGAAAGTAACCCAGGAAAATAATGAACGAGGGTACATTAATTAAACACTGTACGGAGTTGACGGGACGATAACAATGAGAAAATCGATCCGAAATTGAGCCGAAAGTGTCAAGGTGACGAAGAGATCCTTTTTATCATTTTCAACTGTGAAGACGTGCTGGGTAAATGGATACTATGATCTTCCAACTGCGGTTAACGTGAGTGGCCAATTCAATTTCAGGCCCAGCAGAATTTGTGTAATATGATAGCAGGACAATTCTCCATCCTCCCTCCCACCGTCTCTCCTGTCCCTCCACCCACATCTGTTCCTACGCCCCATACCCTCAGTGAGACCCATAAACATCCAGCTCTCTACCCTTACCCTCTCACCACTTCTTCTGTGTGTGTGTGTGTGTGTGTGTGTGTGTGTGGTGGTGTGTGTGTGTGTGTGTGTGTGTGGAGAGAGAGAGAGAGAGAGACACACACACACACAGGGGGAGGGCACGGGAGGGGGGGGGGGGGGGGTGTGAAAGGGTGGGGTGGCGGACTATTAGAGAGGGAGAAGGAAAATTCAGTACAATACAGAACGTTTAAAACTGTTGATAATCAACGTTCATGAGATGCTAGCCACTGTCAGTTCTTAGGAGAGAGAGAGAGAGAGAGAGAGAGAGAGAGAGAGAGAGAGAGAGAGTAAACATTTGGTCTGAGCCTTAATAAAAGTAATTAAGATATTTCATCCTACTGCCGTTGTTATTTCTGTACATTTTCATGCTAAAGTCACAATCATGTGCGGTACCCCTGTAGTCTTTCACACAGTATAAACGTGTAGTCATTTTGGGTTGGGTTTTTTTTTTTTGACAGTGTTTTTCAGCGATGGTGACAAAAGTGGCAGTTTTTTTTTTTGTTTTTTGTGTTTTTTTTTTTTTTGTGACGGGTTTGCCATCCTTTTGACGTAAAAATTACACGTGACGTTCTTCGTTGACGTGACACGTAAACACAACAAAGGATGTTGCCGCCACAACCCCCCCCGACACCTACCTTGCCACCGACTGGTAAAGAGGAGACCTGACCCAGCCCACCCTCTCTCCCTTCACCACCCCTCCTCCTGTCACCCCTGCCGCCACTATTCCTGGCACCTCCACCACTTACCTC
>JADBJO010017012.1:0-5000 GCA_016801955.1 Conus betulinus | reverse complement strand
TCTGCGGAGTAGGTCTATGTCATTAGCGAAGTGCAGATTGCATATGGACCTGCCCCCAAACTGAGATGGTAGTGTTGAAGTTTTCGATGGCCTCACGCATGATATTCTCCAAGTACAGGTTGAAGAGGGTGGAGGAGAGCAGACAGCCCTGCTGGACGCCAACAGTTGTATGGAAGAAGTCCCCTATTTGACTGTGCATGAGCACGGCGCTGGTTGCCGAGGTGTACAGTTCCTGTATGATCTGGACCAACCCTTCCCCCCACCTTGAAAGTTCTGAGGACCTGCCACAACTCGTCATGACAAATTCGATCGAAAGCTTTTTTAAAGTCTGTGAAGTTGTGGAAGAGGTCTGTGTGGTGTTAAAGGAGTATCACAACCATCAGGAGGTAGTTGAAGATTTGCTCAACTGTGCTTCTACCTTGTCGAAAGCTCGGTCGTTCTTCTGCGAGCAGTTCCTCCGCCTGTTTCTTCAGCCGGTTCGGAATGATTCTTAGCTGAACTTTGTTGGAATGACAAATCAAGCTGATTGTTTTGTGGTTCTGACACAGTCTGGTGTCGCCTTTCTTTGGGATGGTATGAAGAGAGACTGTGTCCATTCTCGTGGCCACACCTTTGCCTCTCCCAGATCTTCTGACGGACCTTCTCCCCTCCATGCTGTAGCAGTTCTACGGGGATGTTGACAATTCCTGGCGACTTCCTTCATTTCAAGCAACGAACTTCTTCCCTCCGTTTCCGCTCTCAGTATTGGAAGAGGGTCTGGTTCTCTGGCTGCTGGTTGGTCGGTCAGCAAACTTGAGTCGGGTCGGTGCGGGTAATTGTACAACTGCTGGCAGTTTTTCATGTTCTCGGTGTTCTCAGTCAGTACATTGCTAACATCATCCTCAATCACTAACGACTTGTTCTCCTCAGTTTGGTGAGCATCCTCTGGGTGTTGCAGGCCGTTTCGGTTTTGCCATGTTCTGTGTCCTGTTCAATGGCCTTTCACTGGTCTGCTATTCAGTTTTCTTCTGCCTTTTTTTATTTTCTTGGTTCTCTGTCTTAGTGGTTAGATGCTACTGGGTTGACAGAACCTGGTGGCCTTTAGTGTTCTCTCCTTTCGTCGCAAGATCCAGGATGTCATTCGTGATCCAAGGCTTTTTTTCCTTCTCTGTAGGCGAAGTACTTCCTCAGCTGTTCCATGAAGCACGCATTTGAGTTTCTCGGTCAGGGTGTCGACGTCCTCATGCAAAACATTCAGAGCAGCGAATCCCCCCCCCCCCCCCCCCCATCCCCCCCCCCCCCCGGCTCCACTTGAGCTTGGAAAACTGCAGCTATCCCAGGGTCTTTTAATTTCTTCAAATCGAACTTGATGCGAGGAGCTGTTGTTCTGAGCTTTTCCTTCAGCTTCAATTTGATGACCATCAGCACTGCCGAAGGCCGCTCCTGAATATGTTCTAGGATATACGGGAGACCAAACAAAAGAACTAAATATATAAGTAAAAACAAAGTGATTAAGATAATTAAAGTTTTATTGTTTACCATTCCCTACCTCATTCAAGATTTCCTTTCAGTGATAATGATGATGATGATATTAATACAGTTAAATTGATGGTTTAAAGCTCTGTATGCTTTTTTCCACTCAGAATATTTGGGGGATCAGTGTCGTCCTCGCGTGACTGATTTCAGACAGACACATGTGTGCACAGCGTGCGTCAGGTAAATACTGAAGTATTTCTGTATCATACATGTGTGTGTGTGTGTGTGTGTGTGTGTGTGTGTGAGAGAGAGAGAGAGAGAGAGAGAGAGAGTAGAGAGAGAGAGAGAGTGTGTGTGTGTGTGTGTGTGTGTGTGTGTGTGTGTGTGTGTGTGTGTGCGTGTGTGCGTGCGTGTGTGTGTGTGTGGTGTGTGTGTGTGTGTGTGTGTGTGTGTGTGTTGTTGTCCTGTTATGGTATTTAGGCCTATATGAAGGTGAAAATGGCTTCTGCCTTTATCAACAAACGCAGAGTGAAACACGCCATGCAGTGGATACAATGCAGGAAAGTGTGAGGGTCCAGGAAATGATTCTGATATCAGTATACGATGAAGCCTGGCTGCAACGTGTCGGCCAAGACTGCTGCAGAACATTGTCACAGACAGTGTTCACTACTGCCACTGCTGCGTTGTTGTGGTGAACTGCTTCACTTCATCAGACTTTGATCTCACAACAAACGTTTCATTTTTTCGCCTTTGCGTGAAACGTTAATGAAGGCTCACAGATAAAATCCCAGCTGATTCGAAGAAACTGTAGCAAACTTAGTCTCTCCGATGTCTGGTTAGAGAAAATCCCTGACATAAACTATACGGCTTCCACATCTGTCTCTACCCCCCCCCCCCCCCCCTCCTCCGCTTCCCTCCCACCCCACCCCCACCTTTGTTCCCGTCCCGCCTTTAGCTCTTCTCCCCAACCCTGCCGTTTGCTCCCTTTTGAAGGGGTTCACGTGTCATATGCTATATACATTCATCAACACAGTTTCTGGGGGGGGGGGGGGGGGGGGGGGGGGGCTGGGGTGGAGTGGGATGTCTTCATTACTGTCTTCATCAATAATCAGAATACTATCAACGTGGCACGTCTCTTTGTTTTCATGCCAAGGAGAGAGAGACGCCCTGGGCAGTGTCTGTGTGACTCCAATTTGTAGGAAGAAAAATGGCTAAAGTGGTCAACTTTCAGAACGGAGAGGGTTACACTGATTGACGCTTAACGAATAGGTCATACTTTTCTCTTTTTTTTTTTTTTTTTTAATCAGACTCTAGGCTGTAATAATCCACTTTCGTTTAAAGCTATACCGAGGAATTCTCATTACTGAAAAGGTTATACTGAATTTTTTTTTTAATGAAAAAAAAAAAGGCTCAACAGATTAATTTTTCCCGCTACGTATTCAGCGTATAGTTGTTTTGTCAGCGAATGGGCCATTGCGTTAACTGCCCCAGCCATGTAGTCAGCATGTAATTGTGTCGTCATCCAATGGGCCATGGCAAATTACTTCCCCTGTTATGTAGTCAGCATGTAATTGGGTCGTCAGCCAACGGGGCATTGCCCCTGCGATGTAAGCTTCGTCAGCAGATATTAATTGTTTCGTCAACCAGTGAAGCGTCGCCTTAATTTGCCCCTGCTTTTTATTCAGCATGTAATTGATTCGTTAACCAGTGGGGCATGTGTGCTAACTGCCTATGGTATGTATTCAGCATATGACTGTTCTCTTACCCGATGAGACATTGGGCTTATTGCCTCGGGTATCTATTCAGCATGTTGTGTCTTCAGCCTGGGGCGCGTTGCTTTCATTTCCCCCAACGTGTTCAGCAAATAACTGTTTCATCAGCTTATAGGGCGTGGTATCATTTTAAAGATACAAATAATGATTTTTTTTTTTTTTTTTTTTTTTTTAGACAATTTCTAGCGGTGGTCAGCACTTTAACTGACAATGCTTTGACTCGGTGGACAGAAGAGCTGACCACTCAGAGAGTTGGCGCTTCTAAGCTTCAACAGCATCCCTTTAGTTTTTGTTTTTTTTTTTTTTTTTTTTTTTTTTTTTTGAGTGCTACGGCACAGATTCAATATGTTGCTTTCATACTAATTATTGTTTCGGTTTTTCTTTTTTTTTTTTTTTTTTTTTTTTTCAGCCACTTATTTGGTTACCGCGTTTCTTCCCCCATTTGACTGGACGTCTCGGGACACGGTCGGGTTCTGATGTTCTACCCGGGGTGGAAGGAAAACAACAGTTGCAAGTGATGGGAGCCGGAATAGCTCAGTTGGTAGAGCGCCGGACTCGTAATCTTGGTGATCCTGGGGTTGCGGGTTCGAATCTCCGCTGGGGCATTTCGGTACAGGGGGATTTTTCCCTCGGAGTTGACATTGGTTCGGACTTCATTCCCCATACAGTCCTTCGAATGAGACTATAAACCGAGGTTCCGTGTGTGAACGCACGCATAATATCTTGCACACACGTAAAATCCCATCACCAACTTTCGGAAGAGAAGGCCAGTTTTGCCGTTGGTATGGATGACACGTTACACACAGCATGCATCCTGCGTGAGAAATGGAAAGAATGAAGAAAAGTAAGGAAACTGAGTGATCGATATTGAACGATACTGACTGGATGACACACGGGAAACGACTGAATGAAGCGCCAGCTGGCAGCTCTTCGGTCGGCGCTACCCAGGTAGGCAGCCCATTGTGTAAACGAGTGGGT
The DNA here is from genome assembly GCA_016801955.1 of Conus betulinus. Classification (NCBI taxonomy): domain Eukaryota; kingdom Metazoa; phylum Mollusca; class Gastropoda; order Neogastropoda; family Conidae; genus Conus; species Conus betulinus. The sequence goes on along the minus strand of JADBJO010017012.1, from coordinate 795 downwards.
TGTAAAGCGCTTAGAGCTTGGTCTCTAGCCGAGAATACGCGCTATATAAGTATTCATTATTAATATTATTATGTGTACCCTCAGTATGGTCTGTCTTTTTGTTTTGTTTTGTTTGTTTTTCGTACAGACTCGGGTTTTGAAACAACGCGTCTTTAAGAACTCAAGAGTTTATCAACACATACACACACATACACATACCAACCTGTGTATAAGAACGCCTTTCTTAAAATCCAACCTTTCCCTCCAACTCTTCATAGCCACTCGCCCCTCCCCCCCCCCCCCCCCCCCCCCCCCCCCCCCGGCGCCTCAGAAAGAGGGCGGAGCTATGGCGGGGGTGGGGTGGGGGGGGGGGGGGGAGCCGCCAGTCGGTCCCTGCCAGATGCCCTGTCACGCGCGGCATTTTATGGGCGGAGGCCAACGCTGATTGGCCGAGAGGGCGCAGGTCCGTGCGTGCGAGACGGGTGGCGGTCGTAAACCTGTCAGCGAGAGGGGTGGGGGGGGGGGGGGGGGGGAGAAAGAGAAAGCAAGGCTTCGGTAGCGGGGTGGTGGTGGTGGTGGTGGAGGTGAAAGGGGAGAGGGGAGGGGGCAAGGGGGGAGAAAGAGAGAGAAGGCGAGATTGCATCAAAATGGGACAGGATCATTGGCACAGAAAGTGCCAGTTTGAAAAGCGCTTGTGTGGTTTCCAGCGTGATAACTTGATGTCAGACACACACACACGCGCGCGCCCCCAATGACAGGAAAACAAAACTCACTGATGTGCGCGCGCACACACACACAAACACACACACAAGTACG
>JADBJO010017011.1:37500-38879 GCA_016801955.1 Conus betulinus | reverse complement strand
GCGCCCCACTTGTTGATCACGATCCCGTTATTTTTGACCGTGAAGAGCGCTGGGGTTTGGAGGGTCTTCCAAATGTTGTACCAGCCCCTAGATTTGTAAACGATGTAAATTCGTGATTAGAATGTGAGGTGAGATAGCCATGCGCCATCCTTTCCTCGCCCTGTTGTGACCCCGCTGACCTTGCTGATGCATGCGGGATGTGGCCAGTGTTCTCTGCCCGATGTCCTGGAAGTAGCGGAAAAGTGGTCATGTCTGCCGTCCATGGAAGCTGGCTGTCCGGGGGACAAGGATTCTGATGGGGGAAGATCATGAGAGCGGTTTGGGGCGGGGTCATGAAAACAGATTGGGGAGGGGTCATGAGAACAGTCAGGGCGGGGACATGAGAACGGTTTGGGGGCGAGATCATGAGAACGTTTTTGGGGTGGGGTCATGAGAGCAGTTTGGGGCGGGGTCATGACGATATGGGGCGGGGTCATGAGAACGGTTTGGGGGCGGTGCCATGAGGACGGTTTGGGGCAGGGTCATGAGAACGGTTTGGGGCGGAAACTGACAGGATGGCTGGTTCAGGCGTTGGGTCTGTGCTGGGCTGCTCGATGAAGTCGATGTGGACTGCATCTTCGTCAGCTGATCTCTCCACATCATATGGAGGGACAGACCTCCTGTTTCTGCCGTAGAATAGTCTGCCCTTCCAGAAGTAGGCGTGGCGGCCGGCACCTCTTTCTTCTTTAATGATCTGGTTCTGGCGGTCTGTGAGGTCCGAGGCAACACGTATCCTGACATCAGCCACCATCTCCCTTCTGCAGTCCCTGGCCTTGAGAATGTCTACCTTGTCTTGACCATGACACAGTCGGGCAATGATGGAACGGGGGATGACCACTGTTCCTCTTTGGACCAACACGGTGTGCACGCTCTATATCATCGACTGACCATTGCTTGAAAGAAAAGAATCGATTTAATAGCTGTACAACCTTACGAACACACATAGAATCTGTCTCTTTAGGGCCTTCAAAAACATTGAAGAACCGTAAGTTGTTACGACGAGAAAACGACTCTAGTTTGTCAACTTGTATATCCATTTTGTGAGACACATCTAGGAATAGATCTTTCCACTGGAACAGGTTTTTGCATTGTTTCTTCCAGGATGTGGCACTTGTCGGACAAAAGGCTAACATCATGCTTCAGCTGCTCGTTATCTCTTTGCAGAGCTTCGCAAAAGCATTCCAATTCTCGTATTGTGTCATTATTTTGGTACTTTGGGTAACCTGCTATGGAGAACATTCGTTGACTCAGAGACTCAGGGGGCTTGTTTTTGAGCAGTCACGGAGTGCACAGTTCTGCTATCGACTGGAGTGCGATCATCAATGTAATAGGTATTTGGG
>JADBJO010017011.1:17500-20000 GCA_016801955.1 Conus betulinus | reverse complement strand
CTTTCTACTACCCCCCCCCCCCCCCCCCCCCCCCCCCCCTCTCACTGTATCTTCCACTCATCTCTCCTCAGAGTCTACCTGGTTAGCCGTAGAGCCATCAGACATATTAGCTAAGGTCTGTGGCGTGTTGGTTGATCAGAAGCTTATCAGAAAGTCAAGAGAGAAATTTTGCTTCGTATTTTGTTACAGACCTGAACTCAAATGCAAGTCGTAGTTTTGTTCCGACACCTGATTATTATGCAGTACTGAAATCTGAATGAAATGAGATTGTTCAATCATTGAATATCTATAGCCATGAACCAGGGAACAAGGCACGGACCACACAATCAAGAAGATTTAAAGATTTTCAGACACTTAACATTTCATTATTCCGACGCTTCAAGATTCCAAGCTATCACAATTCCAAAATCTCAAAGTTCTAGTGTGTTTGGCTTTGAAAATTTCGATATTTGAATCTCACACAGACGTTTTTGGCCGTTTGAGTTGCTTTTTCTCCCTGTTATTTAAGAAATGGCCTACTTTCTATCTGTTGTAGAATAAGGGAAGAAACCGCACACTCACACACATTGCTGCATGGAGTCAATCCACGTAAAAGAATTCACAATAACGCTGTCGTGGTCTTGTCAACCCTGTGACAAGAGTTTTGAGCTTCCATGCAGATGTTTCGAGTCGTGGTAAGCACATTTCGTTGACCATCTACACCTGTTGTCGTTCTTGTGATATCAGTCGTGCTTAATCCTTTGCCCGCTTCCCGTCTGATATACCACCTTTAGTGGGTATGGACATTATGCCTAAGGGAACTAATTAACTTAAAGAGAATTACTCCTGGGAAGAGAAATTCTGTGGAAGATCATCCCCACACTTGCATGTAAACACACACACACACACACACACACACACACACACACACACACACACACACACACACACGCACGCACGCACGCACGCACACCCACATACATACACATGCGCACGCGCACCAGAACACATACATTCACCCTAACACACACACTCGCCCGAACACACACACACACACACACACACACACACACACACACACACACACACACACACACACACACACACACACACACACACACACACACACACACACACACACACACACACACACACACACACACACACACACACACACACACACACACACACACACACACACACGCACACACACACACACACACACACACACACACACACACACACACACACACACACACGTACACTCCTCTGCCCACCACTCTCTTTCCTTTAAGTCTTGAACTTTCCTTTTCTTTTGGAACACTCCAGCTTGTCTGGCCGTACCAGCCACAAAACAGTTTCTTTGAATTTCTTGGGAGAGATGCCTTGTTTAATGCCCTGAAATTGACAGGGCAGCCAGCATAATTTGAACAAATTGTCTGTCTGGGTACTCATTGAGTGTAAAAGTTTCTAATATCAGGGTCTGTGTGTTTTGTGTATACACACATACTGTGTGTGTGTGTGTGTGTGTGTGTGTGTGTGTGTGTGTGTGTGTGTGTGTGTGTGTGTGTGTGTGTGAGTGTGTGTGTGTCCGTGCGTGCGTGCGTTGTGTATGTGTACGCGCGCGAGCGCGAAATAAAAATGAAAGGCAGTCTTATTTTTTCTCCGTCTCTATATTTGTCTGACTCTCTCTCTCTCTCTCTCTCTCTCTCTCTCTCTCTCTCTCTCTCTCTCTCTCTCTCTCTCTCGTCCGTCCTCATATTTCTTCTTCTTCTTTTCTTCTCCTTCTCTGTCTGACTGTCTGTCTATCTTTCTGTCTGGCTCTTCTTCTTCTTCTTCTTCTTCTTCTTTTCTTCACCTTCTTCTTCTTTTCTTCTTCTTCTTCTCTTCCTCCTCCTCCTCCTCCTTTTTCTTTCTCTTCCCTCTCGCTCTCTCTCTCTCTCTCTCTCTCTCACACACACACACACACACACACACACACACACACACACACACACACACACACACACCACACACACACACACACACACTTTACTGCTTTTGCCATTGCCATCTCTTCTTTAACTTACAATTTTAGCGACATGAACATGGCCCATTCCAGCTGGCAACCAGACACAGACAAACAGACAGACAGACAGGCATGGCAGGCAGACAGACAGACAGACAGGCAGACAGACAGACAGACAGACAGACAGACAGACAGACAGATTGTGTTTCATTGTTTCATTTGTACTTCTTCGAATTTTAACAATTGCAACAGACTGGACACTTGCGTTTCTGTTGACTTTTCATCTTTTACTGCAGGTTTCAAACCAAATTATATACCCTGCTTACAGGATGGCCCTTTGTGTACTAGTACAAACAAGGAGAAGTAGCATTCACACATTCAAGACAGCATTGGTTCCTTCCTTTATTGCTGTGCTCTCAAGATGTTTCGTACTCTTCCTTTATTGCTGGGCTCTCAATAATGTTTCGTACTCCACACAGCAATTTTTGGAAACAACTGTTTTAGTTCCAATGA
>JADBJO010017011.1:7500-12500 GCA_016801955.1 Conus betulinus | reverse complement strand
CTACCCACACACAAAGCTGGCACGTGGCAGGCACAGCCGTATCATGAGCATGGAGGGAGATGTGAAGTGGGCACAGAGTCAGTAACAATTCACACCATACAACACACCTTTCCGCTGGTGCCAGAACATGTGGCGTCCCCAATTCTTCCCCTTATGGGGGGGGGGGGGGTGTCTTCAAAGGAAAAAAAAAAATAAGAAAAAAAAAAAAAAAAGAAAGAAAGAAAAAAGAAAGAAAGAAAGAAGAAAGAAAGCACACTGAATGTTTTTCAACTATGACTAATATACTCTTTGGCCTTCCTGCATCAGCATTCTTTCCTTTTTGCACCGTTCCGTGGCCTGTCTCTCTGTGTTTAAATGGACCAATGCCTTTGGTCGGTCGTTCAGTTTTCACTCTCTCCCTCTCTCTCTCTCCCGCATCTCTCTCCGGCCCTCTCTCGCTCTCCGCCGCTCATCTCTCTCTCTCTCTCTCCTCCCTCTCTCTCTCTCTCCTTTCGCGGACCAATTCCTCTCTAAGTCCTGATCAATGCCGTTTTCTCTGTCCCTCTCGTCCTTTCTTTCTCTCTCTTCCTCTCTGTTTCTGGATCAATGCCTGTTCGGTGCTCTCTCTCCTCTCTTCTTTGCTAGTCTGGATCACTTCTTCCACACTCCTTCCCTTTTTTTCTCCTCTCCTCTTCTCTGTTCTCCCCTCTCCTCCTCACTCTCTGTCTCATCGCCCGCTCTCCCTCTCCTCTCGGCCCTCTCTCCCTCCCTCCTCTCTCCTTCTCTCACCTCTCTCTCTCTCTCCTGTTCTGGATCACTCCTTTTAGCCGTCGTCTCTCCTCCAATTCTCCTCCTTCTCTCCATCTCTCCTTCTCTCTCTCTTCTTGTGTGTTTCTGTTTCTGGATCAATGCCTTTTCTCCTCTCTCAGTTCCCTCTCCTCCCCCTCCTCTCCTCTCTCCCCTCTCTCTCTCTCTCTCTCTCTCTCCTCTCTCTCCCTCTCTTTCTGTGTTCTCTCCCCTCCATGCCTTTTAGTCCTCGTTCTCTTTATCTGTCTTCGTCCCCTTTTTCTTCCCGCCTCAATCGCCCCTCTCCAACCTCCTCTCTCTCTCTCTCCCCTCTCCTGTCTCTCCCTCCCTGTATCTTCTTGGTGTTTCGGCTTGGTGTTTTTGGATCGTCAGTCCTCCCGCCTCGGTCCTCTCTCTCTCCTCTCCTCTCTCTCTCATCTCTCCCTCTCTCTCCTCCCTCGCTCTCTCGCTCTCTCTCACTCCTCTCTCTCTCTCCCCACTCTTCTCCCCCTCTCCTATCTCTCTCCTCATCCATACTCTCCTCTCATCCCCTCTCTCTCTCTCTCTCTCTCTCTCTCTCTCTCTCTCCTCTCTCCCTCTTTCGCTGTGTTTGTGGATCTGTCTAAGTTGGCTCTGTCTGTTCTTGTCTCTGTCAGTCTATGAATCTCTGCCTGTCCGTCTTAGAGCAGAATGTATAAGGAACTCTCTCTCTCTCTTTCACTGTCTCCCTCTCTCTCTCTTTGTGTGTGTGTGTTGTAGCGCCCGCCCGCGCGCGCGCGCGCGCGCGTGTGTGGTGTGTGTGTGTGTGTGTGTGTGTGCACGCGCGCGCGCGGGCATGTGTGTGTGTCTGTGTGAGTGTGTGTGTTATTGTGTGTTAGTGTTGCTAAATCAAATAGTTGTGTGCATAAACTGTAGCCACAAGAAAACCTTTAAAATGCTTATGAAATTGTCATTGATGCATTTAGTCACAAGTTTTTTCGTCATTTGCCTGTCTGTCATAATGCATATCAGATTTTTTTTTCTTCTGCTAATACAATAACGCTTTCCTTAACAAGTGTGGTAACAGTTTTTTTTTTTTTTTTTTTTTTTTTGCTTTTTTTGTGTCCCAACCTCTGCGCCACCTCAGAGGCAGTGCACCCACGCCGCTCATTCCGACCCCCCTGTCCACAGCCACAGCCCTGTCGGCCCCGCCGCAGCCCCCGGCACCGGCATTAGTCGCGGAGCCGGCGTGAGTGAGCTCTCCCCTCCGGAGGGGCGCCACCACGTCCCGTCCAACGACAGCCCCCATGGACTCGCCGATACCGGTGACCCCGACGGAACCAAACCAAGGCCACAGACGTGGAGAGGACATCGAAACTGAGGTCACCATGAGAGCAGGGCATGAGGGCCACAGAATTTGAGACTTTTTTTTTTTTATGCTGATCGATGAGAATGAGGATGATTATGATGATGCTACGGATTTCCATTTCGGTCTGAGACTACATGACAGGGCTGTACTCTACGCTTCCTTTCATAATATATCCCGGCGTCAACCAGGCCCGAGAGATACAGACACCTGCAGTGTTGGTCAGGAAATTTGAGCAACACTCTCAGAAACGCATCCTTAAGTGGATGAAACTCGACTGTGTGGTCCCAGTCTTCCCAACTGAGTCCGCAGCAAACTCAACTCTGGGTAGGAGCCGGTCGGGGCAGAAAAACCCACATGACTTCTGATGGGATTCGAACCCACGCCTCCCAGGGATTAAAAATACACTGAGAATAACTCCATAAGTGTGCACCGATGATCGTTCTCTACGGATCAAACGACGGATCCACGATCGTTCAGCAGGAATAAAAATAATACACGGGGAATAACAACGTCAGTGTGCCCCATTGATTGTTTTCTCCTGGGATCAGGTTCAGTAGGAAGAAAAAATACACGGGGAATAACCACATCAGTGTCTACCATCGAATATTTCTCCTCGGATCAAAAACGACAGATCCACGATCGGGGAATAACCTCATCAGAGTGTACCAACGATTATTTCCCCCACAGATTAAATGATGGATCCAGGATCGTTCGGCAAGATGTTAAGCACACAGACCAAGAATGAACTCTCCACTTTTTCAAACAAGGGACCTATTCGCAGTATTGATAGTTATTACAGACTTTCCGCTGAACAGGAACATCAAATATTAGTAAGAATTTCTAACTACACCCAGAGAAATATATATATGATGAAATATCAATATTTCTTTTATTGACTTGAACGCTGAATTTTGGTGTTTTTCTTCACGTTCTTGGTAAAAAACGTCACGGGAAGTAAATTTCTCAGTGCCATACAAATAATACTTCCCCTGGCAGAAAAAAAAGTGGTGTCTTTCTGCACGACCTGACCCTCTAACCACGGCCAGCTAGCTGTGTGAGGATGTTGTTAAAGGCTGCAGGCAGGAAAAACTTCGTCTAAAGGAGTTCTTCCACAATGCCGACGTTTTTACAGATTCTGCGCCTTCATCCAGAATGTCACAAACCGCCGGAATTTTTACCATCCAAAGGAAGGAAAAAAGAGCTGGACATTTTCTGCCATACTTTGCAAGACATTGTGTTGAGAAACTTAAAATGCAAAACCTTCAATATGACAATCTGTCGTTTACAGAACGTTGAGGATTGAAGAACACTACTAACGTGTATTTAACAGAATATTAGGACAAGTACGGCAGACAAAGAAAGCACTGATGTGGTGCAGAATATCAACGATGATGACATTGATGAGGGAACAGGCTATTCAGTAATACATAACATATTGTTTAGTTGATAAAGAACCTACCACCGAGATGGCCAGAAAGTCCAGCTCTATCATTAGTACATCACATGATACAGCACAGACTTCTAAATGAATCATTAATGATCTGAAATCTGTGAGAACTCCTCGCTTTTACCATCTCACCAAGATATACACATCTTTAAAGCAGCCTTCAGGCAGACCTATTGTTTCAGGGTTGGAGGGTTCTGTGGAAAAGCTCTCAGCACTGACAGACCTATTTTACGTGATACAGTTATATTCAAGACACCGCTCACATATTGAAAACTATTGAGGAATAGAATTCAAAGCTTGGACCATTTCCTAACCCTAACTCCAGTCAGTATCGATGCTGAGAAAATTTACCCCTAACAATCCACACAAAGATCTGAATGGTGCAGATCAATGTTATCTCTGCTCTGCCTAAACGAGATCCCCGTGCACCAGCCACGGACGCAGTTCAAGGCATCACGGACCAAGTTTTATAAAATGATCATTTTGTTCGAAAATCAGACACACCACCAAACCTGCGGAACAACCCTGGGAACCCCCCTTGGCTCCCACCGTGGCCAATCTGGTCATGGGCTCGTTTGAATCTGAGCTTCTTTCCAAAAGTCCCGTGACCATTTCCTGTGACTTCTGGGGCAAAGATTCACTGACGATATCCCCTTACGTTGGACATGAGACTCAGACTGATCCACAACAGTTCTTAACACATATTACAACGCTCCATCCGACTGTCAGATTCACGCACGATGCCTCTCCTGCACTGACCAGCTTCCTTTCCTTGACGTCTGTCTTTATGTTGAGAATGGGTTAATTCAAACAGACTTTCCTACTGAACCCATAGACGTACATTCCTGTTTACAATGACCCCCCCCCCCCCCCCTGCAAAAAAACAGATCTGCCATGCTGTCACTTTTTCAGGATAAGGCGGGGGTTCTGTCTCAAACCAGGAAACTTCATGACTTGCTCTGAGCAGATGTGTGAATATTGTTAGACAAAGAGGCCACAGGCCCTAAACTTTACACACCATGCTTACGTAGCCAAACGGACACCCAGCTCTGACACTGACAAAAAAAACAAAACAAAACAAAACAAAAAACAAAAAAAAAAAAAAAAAAAACACTTTCCACCCAGAGAATACTCGTTATTTATACTCTCAACCCGCGCAATCCCCCTTTACGCCAATGGTCTAAACCCCTTTACGCCAATGGTCTAAACAAATTACACCGGACGATTTTCATCTGTGGCGTATTTAAATTAAACAGGGCATACCGCATCCGCCTCCCCTGGGAGAAAGACACACCTGTTCCCTCAAAGACATTCTACCGCCTTCAGCTCTCCCCATCAAAGGAAAGTCTGGAGACCCCACTGGCCTTTTCAAATGTTCCAACAAATGCGTTGTTTGTAAACAGCACGCCCGCATGTTCTTCTACCTTCCTTAGCAACCAA
>JADBJO010017011.1:0-2500 GCA_016801955.1 Conus betulinus | reverse complement strand
TGTGTGTGTGGTGTGTGTGTGTGTGTGTGTTGTGTGTGTGTGTGTGTGTGTTTGTGAATGTGTGTGTGTGTGTGTGTGTTGTGTGTGTTGTGTGTGTGTGTGTGTGTGAATGTGTGATGTGTGATTGTGTGTGTGTGTGTGTGTGTGTGTGTGTGTGTGTGTGTGTGTGTGTGTATGTGTGTGTGTGTGTGTGTGTGTGGTGTGTGTGTGTGTGTGTGTGTGAATGTGTGATGTGTGTTTGTGTGTGTGTGTGTGTTGTGTGTGTGTGAATGTGTGATGTGTTGTGTGTGTGTGTGTGTGTGTGTGTGTGTGTGTGTGTGTGTGTGTGTGTGTGTGTGTGTTGTGTGTGTGTGTGTGTGTGTGTGTGTGTGTGTGTGTGTGTGGTGTGTGTGTGCGTGTTTAAGGTAAGGTAAGGTAAGGTACGGTAGTAGGTAAGGTAGGTAAGGTAATGGTAAATCTTGCTTATAGTCCACCACAGCCCGACCGCAAAGAGCTATATCAGTGTGTGTGTATGTGTTGTGTGTGTGGTGTGTGTGTGTGTGTGTGTGTTGTTGTGTGTGTGTGTGGTGTGTGTGTGTGTGTGTGTGTGTGTACGTGTGCCTGTGTGTGGTGTGTGTGTGTGTGTGTGTGTGTGTGTGTGCGTGCGTGCGCGCGCGTGCTACCTACCTACCTTCTTACCTTTCGATGTACCCTATCTGTCTGTCTGTCTGTCTATCCATCTATAAACAAATACATTTGAAGCAAGAATTACTGATTTGAACTATATATTTGGAAAGGAAGAATAACACATTGCGTTACCACCATACATTTTGTAAAAACAGATCACGCATATTGTGATATCTTTCATAGATTTGGGTTTATTTCGTATATTTTGGTTCCATGTTATGTTTTGTAGTAGCGCTTGCGCTACCATCACAGCTTGTGCGGGAATAGTATTGTCGTACCCAAACAGAATTCATTGGAGCGGATGTTGATGTACAGTCATCGATTCCGTGAAAAGGGATTTCAGGATGTAATAATATATTTGGTGGGGAAAAAGACCATGTGATACTGTCATCTTCAAGGAAACAGATCTGAAACCATCATACATTTCATAGAGTAAATGTTGTGTCGAGGACAATGTCATTTTTTGACACCTTCCCGAAACAATGACGTGATAAGTAAACAAACAACAAAACAAGAAAAAAAGGCACTGGGGAAGAGCGAAAAACCCCTGTCAAGGCCCAACGGATCCTGGATCCACTCTGTGACCAGGATCCGGAAAACGATCTATATTAACATTCCTTGGCGTTTCGTCATTTCGTCAACATTTTCGCACAAAGTTTCTGTTTGACTGATGAAGTAGTTTTTTAATAGCATGTTACTGACAGACTGGCAAATCACAGACACTGGTAAAGAGATCACACACACACACACACACACACACACACACACACACACACACACACACACCGCGCGCGGCGCGCGCGCACGCACATGCACACTTACACATGTACACACCGACCGACCTACAGAAGAGTGAGTGTGTGTGTGGAGTACGGGGGGGGGGTGGGGGTGGGGGGGTGGGGGGGGGGGGGGGGGGTGGGTGGGGGGGGTGGGGGGTGTGGGGGTGGGGGGGGGGGGTGGGGGGGGGGTGGGGGCAAGGAGGGGGATGAGGTTTGTGGTTAGGGGGTAATAGAGGGAAAGAAGGAATAGAAATATGAAAGAACAAAAAATAGATATATTGATAATAATATTATTGTAGCATAGAATAGAACAGACATACATATAGGAGGTAAATATAGCAGGCAACAATGCAAGATAGATACAAGCATAAGACAGTTGATAATTAAAGAGTCCTACACGCGTCAATAGTTAATATTCAGACAAGCAACACCCTGTCGAATATATAGATCATTTATAACACAGCCAGATCGATATAATATTAGACCATAGCTAGATAGCTCGATAGATAATATAGATGAATAGCTAAATACCTAGATAAAATCTATAGGACTGAAAGCAGAGCGTACCTAAGTGTATGTACTGAATGGATGTACGGTAGAGACAAAGAGGCAGAGATGACTCACAGAGAAGGCAGACTGACCACAAGACCGACAACATCAGGAGACATGACTAAACAGACAGACCATAAATCTTGACTAACACCGTGAAAAAAGAGTTATCAGTGCCTCCTCCTCGGACCGTACCCGTCTGGACTTCCCATTTTTTGTGCTGCACCGCTGTTGTGGACACATGCTGCATAGTCTGAAAATTGGCAGTGCCACGAGGTGAACTTTTTGGCACCATTCACTCTTGTCTAGGTTGAGAGCGAAGACACCGAGAAGCGAGCTAGCGAAAGCGACGAGCCCGAGCGGATCCGAGAGAGAGAAGAGACGATAGAGATAAAGAGAGATCTTCAGAGATACACTATATAAGAGGAGTAATTAATGACCTCGCTACAATTATCTTTTTTCTGAAGAGATAGAGTAGAGAGAGAGAGTAGAGAGATGTGAAAATC
>JADBJO010017010.1:32500-38895 GCA_016801955.1 Conus betulinus | reverse complement strand
CTCTGATTGGCTAAGAAAGAGCTATCGTCATTCTACCTCTCGAACCGCTATCGTGGATTTGAACAGGAGACTGCTTTCCTTGTAACGAAAACGAAAAGGCTCAAAGACATGGCCAAGAGAATTAATATACTTGCAGATGACGTACCTGACGCGAGAGAAAATAGGTGAATGTGACGTGAAACGACGATGTTTTCATGGAATGTACCGAGGGGAAGAGAGGAAATGAGAGAGAGAGAGAGAGAGAGAGAGAGAGAGAGAGAAACAGAGAGACAGACAGACAGACAGACAAGGGGGTACAGAAAGAGATGAAATATTCATATAGACCATGGCACCTAGCCTCCTAAGGATTGTGGATGTAAGAATTTAAAAGACAAATAAACAAACAAAAGACACGTAAACAGTACATTCAGATTGCAGAAAGAAGTTGTAAATCGCTGCAACGTTAACACAGAGAGAGAGAGAGAGAGAGAGAGTATGCACGAAGTTACTAATTATAAAGGATTCCTTCACACGCCGTTGCAAAAGAATTGCTTATGTGGTGCAGGAATTTATCCAAACATACAGCTACCTTGGAACCCCTCCAGTTCGAAGACTTGAACGTGTGACATCGATGAGATACAAACAGAAAAAAAAAAAAAATCTAGACGCAATCTTTGCCAAATCTTACTTAATAGGAAGAGAGGGGGGGGGGGGGGGGTGGTTCAGACTAAAAGTATTGATGTAAAGTTCGTAAAATCTAGTTTGTAATGAGAAAATAACAGTCCGCGTTTGAGGAAATAACTGATAAGAAGGGCCAACGTGGACGTGAGACAGGGCAGGTGATCGGAGAGAGGCTGATTTCAATGCCTGGAAGTAGGCAGAAACTCTAGGGAGACCTTGCCAGTAGAAGGTCTTCAGAGAAGGACCCACCCGCAAACAAGTTTCGGCCCTGAACTGACACCCTAGAAGGTCTTGAGACAAGGGGGGCCACTCTGAACTGACACCCTAGTTTCGGCCCTCTGAACTGACACCCTAAGGGCGGCACTCTGAACTGACACCCTAAGGGCGGCACTCTGAACTGACACCCTAAGGGCGGCCACTCTGAACTGACACCCTAAGGGGGGCCACTCTGAACTGACACCCTAAGGGGGGGAACTGGGGCGGGGGCACTCTCTGAACTGACACCCTAAGGGATGCACTCTGAACTGACACCCTAAGGGGGCCACACTCTGAACTGACACCCTAACTCTGGGACACCCTAAGGGCGGCACTCTGAACTGACACCCTAAGGGGGAGCCACTCTGAACTGACACCCTAAGGGATCCACTCTGAACTGACACCCTAAGGGGGGCCACTCTGAACTGACACCCTAAGGGCGGCCACTCTGAACTGACACCCTAAGGGGGGCACTCTGAACTGACACCCTAAGGGGGGGCACTCTGAACTGACACCCTAAGGGGGGCCACTCTGACTGACACCCTAAGGGCGAACTCTGAACTGACACCCTAAGGGCGGCACCCTAAGGGGGGCCACTCTGAACTGACACCCTAAGGGCGGCACTCTGAACTGACACCCTAAGGGGGGCCACTCTAAGGGGGGCCACTCTGACTGACACCCTAAGGGGGGCCACTCTGAACTGACACCCTAAGGGGGCCGGGCCGCACCAAGGTGATGACTTCCAGATGCCCTTCTACTGCCAACTTTTTTTTTTTTTTTGCCCTGGCGCTGCCGGGATTGGAAGCCGCAACTTTTGGATGGGTGGGCGTCTCAAGGCGTGCCTTTTTAGAGAGATGCCTTACCCCCACTGCTAACGGACGCCTGTTCTAATTAAGGCAATTTACATGAAGTTCACTTTTGTTCCTTCCCAACCAGATCCAGCTGGGACTCTTTTCAGGGTTCTAGTCCTCTTCTTACCGGAAATTGGGAGCTGTTTCATGACATCATAGGCTGATGAGCCTGCAGCTCCCTGTGCTCCAGCCTCTGTGGCGAGAACCTGGGCCTGGAAGCCGGATTCCCTCAAGCTGCTGGTTAGACTTACATACTTCAAGTCTTGCATATGTGAGCGTGTTCCATTCTGCGTTCGTATGGCACAGTGAATTCGATCAGAATCATTTGACTAGAAATTACTAACGCAGATTTTCAGAAAGTTCATACACACGAAAAAAAAAACCTCCCCGAGCAATCGAATCAGGAAAAGAAATTCTATGCTGATCAATACGAAGATTTATGACGATGATTAATTGTCTTGTTGTGCCATGACAGTATGACAGAGGTGTCCTCTAGCGGTAAAGATTCTCCTCCACCTTCGAACATCTGTCATGCGCAACAGGGGAGAGATGCTGTAATCAGCCTAACCCTTCACGTTGTCCGTCCAGGACTTTGGGGCAGCCCCTAACCCTTCACATTGTCCGTCCAGGACTTTGGGGCAGCCCCTTACCCTTCACGTTGTCCATCCAGGACTTGGGGCAGCTCCTGGACGTCCAGCCTCCACTGTGCTTTGAAGAATTATTTGGAAATTCGACTACAACTGCCAATCATGAACATTGTGAGCAGCACGCTCAACTGACGTTTGAAGTTATTATCTCCATTTGTGCCGTCTTCTCCCACCCCCCTCTCTCTAGCCAGCTCTCTCTCTCTCTCTCTCTCTCTCTCTCTCTCTCTCTTACCTAACCACTTCTGTTCCCGATCCACCCCACTCTTCTCACCATCATCCTTTGGAGGGGGTGATGGGACGAGGTTGGCATCATCATGAACGCCGAATCGCCGTATGATTCCTCTTTCCAGCGAGAAAGAAAGGGATGAACCTACGAACAGCAAGACATAACATTACGTCAACTGTGACACGATCCAGAGACCGAGATGCTTTGTTTCTCTATTTGTGTTTCAGATCCGTCTTCCAATTTTCTACCATGATCAATCACAAGAAAGTGTATAATGTAGAGGCTGTTTGGGGTGATAGCTCTTAAAACTTTGTCAATTTCTTCTCCCTCCAGCTTTTTTCAAAGCATCCTCTTTGTGATCTGTCTTCACAATACTACTGAACAGATATTATTTGTGAGGACTATGTGGCCTCTTCTCGGGATGTTCCGAAACTGTGTATCCATGAACCCACGACAAGAGGTGTGTGTGTGTGTGTGGGGGGGGGGGGGGGGGGTTGTTTTGTTTGTTTGAGATTTTTTTTTTTTTAGTGGCTGTACACGGACAAGGGACTGAGAACAGGGAAAGGGAAGATTTTATCGTGCCCCCCCCCCCCCCCCCCCCCCCCCCCCCCCCTTACAATACAACAAACCTCATGGATTTATTTTGAGCTGTGACTGCTTCCTTCAGACGGTGTTTGGTCCTTTGTTCAAACAGGATGTCATAACGACTGCACGTGACTTTTTTTGTTTTGAGGGCCATCAGGCCTCTTCAGATACACAATGGTCTAGTTTGTGCCCATGCGGAAATGACAGTCGTTCCCGTAAAACAGTGCGCGGCCTAACTGCTGGATTTTCCCACTTCTTCGATGCACGCACGCGCTTGTGTGTGTGTGTGTGTGTGTGTGTGTGTGTGTGTGTGTGTGTGTGTGTTAGAGCGTTCTCCAAGGCAGAGACGAAAAGGCTACAAGCGTACGACTGGTAGAAAACAAATGTTCTAAAGACCAAGAAGGGGGGTGGGGGATGGGGGCAGAGAAATGGGGACAGCATGAGAGGTGTGGGATTGGAATGGAGATGAACTGGGGAACGTTAGGCTGCTGGGTAGGAGGGGGGATATCCCCTGCTTTTTCATTGACCGAAACAAACACTGAATAGTAGGAGTGTGAGTGGTGAATTCCGATGGCTCTTCCTACAAATGGCTCGAAAGTTCCCAGGATAGACGATATTCTGGAATCTACTAGTGAGGTAATCTGAGTTAGAGCTCAAGTTCAGCGCGAGTGACCCGGCCGTTTTAACAGGATAAATGGATGGCATGTGATGGGCACGCCCTAAGCAGTTGAGCCCTTTCAGTCATCATTAACAGATAAATTAGAGAGAAAAATGCCAAAACATGGTGTTAAATGGTCTGCTGTAATGCAGGCAGTCGATATCCCGATCGTGATCTTGGCAAGAGCTTCAAATCAGATATCTGACACTCCAATCTGTATCTGTTTGACCCATAAACTAAGAAAAGATCATTCTGTTTGTAATGGAAAGACGTGCATTATTTTCCCCTGATTTTTTCTTCTGGAACAAATCAATTCGGCGAAACGGACACATGTACATGGGTATTCATATTCATAATTTTTTTTAATTAAAAGACTGAGTTGAAAAGCAAGGATTTCATGGTCTTTTCTACTTCAGCCTCTTTATGTATAAAAATTCAATTCATCTTCAATACAAACGAGATCACTGTCGTCTTTAAGTTTAGAAGTTAGGGAGGAAAAGGAGATAGTTTTGTTATTAAGCGCACCCATTGTTTTTCCAGCATGCCTCTTGAAAGTCGTAACGTTCTGTGACAGGTGGGAACAGCCACATCGGAATTGTTACTCCTATCGAAGTGCCGCTATAGGCACATGAACAATGACACTGCCGCTTCTTTGTTAGAGTTCGTCTCAGCAATTCAGTGGGCGATGGAAAATGTGTGTCGCTGCTGCCCGTCTTCTTCCCTCGAAGCTTCATATGTGCTGCATGTATTTATGAAGCTATGGGTTACAGGATTTTTAATGTGTCTTTGACCTGATGGCTGCGCGATTGATCGGATAATTCACGATTACACACACAAAGGAGGTTCAGCCAGTTCGCAGGTCTGCACGTGTATTGATTACCTGGGAGATGGGCAAAAAAAACATACTTCACCTACAAAGCGCTGCGAGGGTGTGTATGTGTGTGTTTTGTTGCTGCTGTTTTCTCTGTGTGTGTAACCCTTAGTCTAGAAATCAGCCGGTCTTACCACCTAACAGCTGCACTGCTTTTTAACGAAAAATGTCATTTTTCAGCCCCTATCCTTTCTCGTCTGTTGTCTCAGGCTGATCCTCAGAGAGCGGAGGGCAGGTGTCAGCAAGGATTCTTCCTCCTGCAGCAACCCGGCGGAACGTCCTGCACACCGTGTACAGCCTGTCCTTCCGGTCACGAAGCCACAGCGCCGTGTAACGCCCACAACGACACTGTCTGTCTGCAGCGCATGTCCGCAGGGCAGCTACTCTCCCGGCGGAGGACGCGCGTGCCGGCGATGCACGAAATGTCCGCCTGGCACCCGTGTAAGCAGGAGGTGCACTGAAAATTTGGACACCGTTTGCACGCCCTGTAAACCCGGCACATTTTCCCTGGGAAGGAAAGGGGAATGTTCCTCATGCAGGCGATGTCCACAGGGGAAGCAAGAGCAGAGGAAATGCGACGGAAAGCGCAATACCAAGTGTAAAGGCTGTCGACGGGACACGTTCTCCACAAACGGAACGGTCTGCGAGCCATGCCAGTCTTGTCCCCCAGGGAGCGGCCAGACCAAACCTTGTACAAAGATCGCCGACGCCGAATGCCAGAAGTGCCGGCCTGGTTTCTTCTCGCCTGGCGGGAAAGCTCCGTGCCGGGAATGCTCAACATGCCACAGAAATCAGACCCTGGTCACGGCATGTACCCCCACAACAGACACTGTCTGCGTCCCATGTCTTCAAGGGTTCTTCTTCAACCAGGCGGCCGGTCGCTGTCAGAAATGCAGCTCCTGTCGTCCAGGCCACGTCCTGAAAGAAGAGTGCAGTGACAGTAGGGACGCCGTCTGCACCCAGTGCCCTTCGGGCACCTTCTCCAGCCTGGACAGACGCACGTGCTTGAACTGTTCCACGTGCCGCGCGGGATGGCGCGTGATCTCCAGGTGCTCGGGAAGCGGGGACACCACGTGTCGGCGCTGTCACCACGGCACCTTCGCTTCCCCGGACGGCAAGAAGTGCCTCCAGTGCACGTACTGCCCGGCGGGGACGGAGACGAAGAGGGGCTGCACGTCGAAGAGGGACAGGACGTGCAAGAGGTGTAACAACGGCTACTACTCTCCGGGGCACGGGTTTGCCTGCCGCATGTGCTCTCTCTGCCCCCCGGGGATGTACGTGGCCAGGTCGTGCACGCGCAAGCAGGACACGGTGTGCATACCCTGTCCAGACGGCTCGTTCACCACCACGTGGTCCTCACGTCCAAAGTGCGCCCCTTGCGGCACCTGCAGCCCGCCTTCTGTAGTCGTCAGGTCGTGCAGCAAGGAGCGTAATGTCCAGTGCGGCTTCTGCGCTTCAGGTGAGGAAGTCTGGTCAGTTGCTGTCACAGAGAGAGAGAGAGAGAGAGAGAGAGAGAGAGAGAGAGAGAGAGAGAGAGGGAGGGAGAGAGAGAGAGAGAGCCTCTCGTCATCAGACATGTTCTCTCCACTGATTATCCCCAAACACACGTATAGAGAGAGAGACAGGCAGAGGCAGGCAGACA
>JADBJO010017010.1:22500-27500 GCA_016801955.1 Conus betulinus | reverse complement strand
TGATGACACGGACGATTTGTTCAAATGGAAGAAATTCGACCAGCCACCTAAGGTTTTCAAGTCTTTTTAAAGTGCTCTGAACAACTTCTATACAGCATCACAGCCAAACAAGAACCTTTCAAGTACAACACAAGATCAATCAGACATTGAATGGTTTCACTCTGTCATTGAGAACCATCTCCTGAATCGTTTCTGTTTCGGCAAACTAACAGTCCGCGTTAGATTTGCATACAAATATGTCAAGTTGTCTTAACTTTGTTTCTGCCGTTTCTCATGACTTCGTTTTCTTCTTTTTTGAATCACAGTGAGAGCGGGGGGGGGGGGGGGGGGGGGGGGGGGGGGGGGGGGGGGATTTGATTGTATTTTGGCGACTGGTAGGGAAAAACAGAATATGTCGCACAGAAGTAAGCACACCATATCGTTGGTCAAGGTGACCAATGACATTTACCTTTTAAAAAATCTATCTCATTGAGACTTGACTTTCTTTCCACAGCTTAGCTTATCTTCAGAATAAAGTTTGTGATGCTCGTTTTGAAATTGGACGTGATCATGTCGGTTTGTTTTGAAATTGTAAAATTATAGGTTCGACTTATTAATAATAATTTTGCAGCTGCATTTGCTGTTAAATGATATTTTTGCAGCTACGTTTACGAAATGATTTGGGGGTACACACCCAGAGAGAGAGAGAGAGAGAGAGAGAGAGAGAACAACGACCTTTTGAGATCTTGTTTTCATTCTCTTGACAGATCTACTACACACTGAGAGGCCTCAAGAGAAGATCACTCACCTGCACATCACTGAGTCACAGTCAAACTCAGCCAGTGACCACGCAAAACACGAACTGCAGCTTGACGGCGTCAAGGATGAAGCGACCAAAATCATTGTCATAATTGTCCCGACATGCGTTGTCATTATTTGCTTCACCATAGCAACGGTCATCTGCATCTTCAGGAGATATGACGTTGTCCGATCAAGCAAATTGCCTCCTCCTTATTCTGCAGCAGTGGAGACAGACGTCAAGGGCTGGCTTGCAAAGCAGACGACACCTTCAAAGCAGAGCCAGAACAGGAACTCCTGGCCCGCCGTCCTCGTGTCTCGGGCTGATGACGAAACAGACAAGAGGTCGGTAGTTTCGTATGGCGTCCTTAGTCGGGTCGACTTTCAACGAAGACTGGAAGAGAGACTCGAGAAGCTATCCGGATTTACCGATTGAACCCGAAAGTGCATAGTATTCAGTCGGACATGGATTTCTCTCATGCCTAGATGTATGGATTTTTGTAGTTGACGGTTTTCAACTTTCGTACACATTTTTTTAACAGCTGTATGAATTTTACGTGGGGCTGATGAACACAGCTGAGTATGTGTGTGTGTGTGTGTGTGTGTGTGTGTGTGTGTGTGTGTGTGTGTGTGTAGTGTAGTAGTAGTAGTAGTAGTACTAGTAGCAGTTGTAATAGTAGTAGTGGTACTTTCGTTTTACGTCTGTTCACATCTGTGATATAAGACGAGAGTGTGTGTGTGTGTGTGTGTGTGTGTGTGTGTGTGTGTGTGTGTGTGTGTGTGTGCAAGCATAAAAAAAAAGGGGGGGGGGTAGGAAGGGAAGGGACAGATATTTTGCTTTTCTGTCTACAAGCAGATTATAAATTTTCCCATCCCTCCCTCTGTGACTGTGTGTAAGGGGGGGGGGGGGGGGGAAGAGTGGGGGGCAGGTTTTAGATCTAGGCTTCCCTCTCTCTTCGTATGCGACAGGTTTTAGATCTATGCTTCTCTCGACTCGTGAGAGAGAGAGAGAGGGAGACAGATTTAAAGTCCATGCTGCTGCATCTGTCTGTCTGCCTCTCTCTCTCTCTCTCTCTCTCTCTCTCTCTCTCTCTCTCTCTCTCTCTCTGTCCCCCAACCCAGGTTGTCTATCATTTGATTTTAAGTTGTTTGTGTTCAGTCTGTCTAGACTGTGTTAGCCTGATGTATTGCAAAATCAAAACAAAGAGTTAGAGCAATGTCCATCAGGTTGACAGGGTTGGTGGTTTGAAGGGTCACTATCTACATATTTTGTTGTTAGTTTCTTTACTTACAAAATGATGACGCATCACAGGACATCAAAAAGTTATTATGTGAATTTGTGACTCATGGCTATTTGTGTATTGTACTATGATATTATTAAGCTGCGACGTAAGCTGTGCTGAAGAAAACATCACATAAGGGTGTATGCAGCGTTTGCGTCCTTTTCTTGCAAATCTTCGTTATCTTTGTCATGGTATTATGTTTTCGACCCATCTGTTTGTTTGTTTTACATAATATGCAAAAAAAAAACCACCAAACCTATTACAAGCTTAAACCAGACAACATTCAATGGGGCCTCAGGACGCAGCCAGTAATGAATTCTAGGCGGATCTATGGAAGGAAGCCACTTCCAATCACGTAGCAAACATTAATCAGCGTTTTCATTACAAAACTTTTATTATGCAAAAACTACTAAACTGATTTATTGTAAAGAAAGTCTCGTCAAAAGATGAAGTGTGGCCTGAAAACGAACTCATCATTAAAGTTTGTCACCGCTTTGAGGATCTATTCACATCATTGATTAGATTATTATCAAACACGAGGAAGTTACAATACAATTCTGATAGCTTTTAACAAAGTGATATTATAATCGTGAAATTAAAAACTCCCCCCCCCCCCCCCCCCCCCCCCCCCCCCCCCCCCCCCCCTTTAGGAGCCACATTCTGCTTTTTAAGTACCTGCTTCCACATCTGTGTCGGCCTATTTCTGTAACACACAGAACATGATTTATGAGATTGTTGACCGTGTGCATTCCGAGAGTCTGTGCCATCAAGACGTGAAGATAGTTCCAACACTTGCACCTCTAACTGTATGTTATGTAGGACGTGTTTAAAAAAAAAGTAATTCATCGGCCTTGATCAGCTATTAAATAAAGAACGTGACGGTTCTAGGGTACACCAGAATTAACACCCACCCTTGATTTTCGTGCATGCTTATTAGTTCTTGACCCATCCTTTCTGGTCTTACTGATAGGTTGTGAAAGGATAATAGTGGTATTAATAATACGAAGAATTAGAAGACAACATCTACGTTTTTTATTTAACCACATATAAACACGGTAACGAACATATGCATCCATATACTCCATATATACGACTAGCATGAAAGGGGAAAAAAGAAAACCACACAGAATTTGCTCTGGTCACAGAAATGGAAGAAAAGTCCAGGAATTTCTGAAACATTTTCCAATAACAAGAAAGTGACTGAAAAGTCGTGGAGAATCGTGGGGTTTACTCATTAAGACGGTCGTTTTGTCAGTGTGACCCAGAAGAAAAAAAATCGTCCATTTCATCTCATAAAAGCATGTGGTCCCTAAGCAACAAAAAGTTTTCATGCTCTTCACCGCTTTAGCCGGTTTGCATGTGACAGGACACAACTTCTCCCGGGCTTCAGTGATATGCCATATTGAGGGCACTAACTCCAGTTTCAGATGCTGATGGGACACACAACTTCTCCCGGGCTTCGGTGATATGCCATATTGAAGGGCATTAACTCGAGTTTCAGATGCTGATGGGACACAACTTCTCCCGGACTTCAGTGATATGCCATATTGAAGGGCATTAACTCGAGTTTCAGATGCTCGCTCCGTAGATTTTCCATCGTGTTTTGCTGGGCTGCTGGTACCTACTGACAGGAATACCTATAGAAAATGGAGACAGAGAATTTTAATCCTGCTGAAAAGTCGGACTAAAATCAGTATGAGCTTGAGAGCAAGACGTCGGTAGTGCAGGCACCGCGGCATGAATCATGTTAACATGGTGTTGAAGGTCTGTTCTGGCGGCACCAGCAGAAGGTAACATTTACGCCCTGTTAGCGTCAGATTCTGAAGAACAAGCTTTTTCCCCAGTCCTAGGAACAACAGGACTGGATCCTTCGACTTGCACTCTCTACCCTAACCCACACGACCCTGCTACTGTTCTCCCCTCAACTGCTCGCCTAACGGCTTAACAGATGTGACGTGCCGCATACAGGATCATCCCCGTACGCAAGGCTGACATGTACACAAATTCCACTATCCATGCACAATTCATCGATATTTTTTTAACGATTAGGGATAGGTTAGAGGAAGATTAAGGTCAGGCTCTGATTATGGTTAGGGTTATGCATTCCTCAGTTAAAAAGACTTTAAGATTTGCTCATCAAAAAGTTTCCGTCTCTAATGCATGAACATGCCAATGGGAAACAAAGAGCCATGACTCTTCCACCTATGTGGTGTGGTTTCTGCTCTGGACCCTGTTGGAAGTTTTTCTTCTCTTTACTGTGAATCAAGAATTGAGGAAAGGGGTAAACGAGGGGCGAGGTGGAGTTGGGAAGGGGATGGGGGAAGAAGGGGGGGTGGGGGGCACAGGGTAAGGTACAGGAGCTGAGTCACGTTATGATGAAATCATTGTTCCTGCTTCCGCGGACATGGGGAGCTCTATGAAAGGTTTGGGAAGCTCGTGGTGACATCGTTTATGTAGTGTCGTTTGTAGTGGACATGCTGTGAAGTCACTTCATTCTGGTTGGCACGCTAAACAGTGTTTACATTTGACCATTTTTCCAGGTTCGCTGCGTGTGTGTTTCAACTATATATAAAATTTTGTGCGCACGTGCAAAACGCGTGCGTGCGCGCACATATGTGCCGGCGTGTGTGTGTGTGTGTGTGTGTGTGTGTGTGTGTGTGTGTGTGTGTGTGTGTGTGTGTGTGTGTGCACGCCGTGTGTGTGTGTGTGTGTGTGTGTGTGTGTGTGTGTGTGTGTGTGTGTGTTCTTCAATTCAACTTCTTTTCACTGGAAATGATAGTAGACGAGAGAAAGTAACAGGCGTGCGTGTATGTATGTGTGTTTATGCGCTTGCGCATGTTTATAACTAAACACGGCTGTTTTGCTCGCCCGTGTTCCTGTATTTCTGTGTGAGTGTGTGTGTGTGTGTGTGTGTGTGTGTGTGTGTGTGTGTGTGTGTGT
>JADBJO010017010.1:10000-12500 GCA_016801955.1 Conus betulinus | reverse complement strand
CGACACATGCAACTAAAAGTAGGAAAGATAGTGCTGGTTGAATTATCTACACATGAAGTTGAAAGTAGGGAAAGATAGTCCTGGTTGAATTATCTACACATGAAGTTAAAAGTAGGAAAACACAGTGCTGGCTGAAATGACACGTGCAGTTCAAAATAGGAGAAGATGATGTTAGTTGAATTATACATGCATTAAGAATATTCAGAGTAGTACTGATCGAACGACACGAGCAGTTAAAAGTAGGGAAAGATGGTGCTGGTTGTACGACACATGCAGGTAAAAGTAGAATTTTTTTAAAAAGTGCTGCTTAAATGACACATGCAGCTAATAGTAGAAAAGGATAATGCCGATTGAACGACACACGCAGTCTTAAAAACGAAGAAGAAGAAGAAGAAGAAGAAGAAGAAGAAACAAAGAAAGAAAACGTAGCTAAAAGACATGTGCAGTAAAAAGCAGGAAAATGGCCGTGCTGGTTGAACGAACGTCTAAAGTCAGGCTGGTGCCACAACAAAGTAGATCAATGTCAGCTCCAGCTAGCCCTGGAGGATAGCCACACACCACAAGTGCAAAGAACACCGCATCAGACCATCGTGGTCTACAGACAGACGTCAAGCTGTGGCGCTGTTGACAGGTAGATACTGTGGACGTCTCTGTTGATGGCGGTGTTTTCGGACTAGGACGAGAAAAAAAGTAAACTGTTAACGATTCCAGTCAGGGAGTGAGAATGCCGATCGTTTCATCTACCATTCAAAGTCTGTTCCTATTTGAAGTGCCTGATTAACAGAAAAAGAAAAAAAGAAAAAAAGAAAAACGCAAAGGCTAATCTGAACAATCTATTTTTCAATTTAGCTTCATTCGGTTTAAAGTCTACAACGTCTTCGATCAATTTAGCTTCATTCGGTTTAAAGTCTACGTCTTCGATCAATGTAGCTTCATTCGGTTTAAAGTCTACAACATCTTCGATCAATGTAGCTTCATTCGGTTTAAAAGTCTACAACGTCTTCGATCAATTTAGCTTCATTCGGTTTAAAGTCTAAACGTCTTCGATCTAGACATGTTATCTTTTAGGGCTCGAGGGAAAAAAAGGACCTCTCTTCTGATTATGTTCAGCCCTTCTTTTTTTCATCACATGCACCTGACAAGGTAAATGCTCTGATAGGGGGATGGAGCATCGGCAGTCTTCACACTCCTCTCTCTTTCTTACTGGATTCTGCTTTTCCATTACGCAGTTGTAATGAACGGTTGTGAGATTTTCTTTTTTTATTGAGGGGCGTGAGTGAGTGACTGAGTGAGGTGGGTGAGGGGTGGTGGGGGTCGATGGATAAGCAAATTCTTTTTGTAAATAACCCCGAAACAGCTGTTGTCGGAAGGGTAGGGGAAAGGACACTTTCTCCTGAACGTGCTTTGTTATGTTACTGCTTATTACGTTCTGTCATTTCTGTTTGTGATCCGTGTTTGGATGCTAACAACTTTTGACTGTTGGATAGATCTGGCTGCTGGTTTTCGACAACGAGTGATGATGATGGCATTGATGATGACAGCATTGATGATGATGATGATGATGATGATGATGATGATGATGATGATGATGATGATGATGACGACGATGATGATCATGATGATGATGATGATGATGATGATGATCATCATCATCATCATCATCATCATCATCACCATTATCATTATCAGCATCATAAAACAGTAACGCTCGTGCGTGTGTGTGTGTGTGTGTGTGTGTGTGTGTGTGTGTGCGTGCGTGCGTGTACGCTCGCGCGCGCTCGAACCTTTGTATGTGTGTGCGTGCGTGTGTGTGTGTGTGTGTGTGTGTGTGTGTGTGTGTGTGTGTGTGTGTGTGTGGGGTGAGAGACAGACGGACAGACAGACAGACAGACAGCATTTTCTCTCCCTCGAGATAAAACGGTCTCGTCTTTTTCCGTAAGGAAGCACCCCTTGAGCCATTGGAGGAGAAACCATGGTTTCCTTATGGTTGACGCTGGCACTGTCCCTGGCCTTGTGTGGGGCCTTTCCATCATCGCAGTGTCGACGTGTTCGTCAACAAGTGTGTCCACGACGTTGTGTTCAACGAGCACGTGTTGTTCAACAGCTCGGCAAGGAGCGTGCTAGACTGCAGCAGGCAGTGTGGCAGGCATCCTGGCTGCTTGACCTTCACCTTCTCACGACCTCGGTGTCAAGGCCACAGTGAGGTCATGGCGTCTGATAGTGAGCAGACGACAGTCCTCGGAGCCAGGACTTACGTCCAACGGGACGCAGGTGATAATTTTGAGGATGTCGGCTACATGTTCCAGATGATGTGGTGAGAGAGAGAGAGAGAGAGAGAGAGAGAGAGAGAGAGAGAGAGAGAGACAGACAGACAGACAGACAGACAGACAGACAGACAGAGACAGAGAGGAGGAGAAGGAGGACAATGTTTACATTTATTCAAATTTCTAGACCATTAGCTTTCCATCAGTCAAAGGCTGTTGGTCGAATATTAGGAGAA
>JADBJO010017009.1:0-25000 GCA_016801955.1 Conus betulinus | reverse complement strand
AACAGAGATGGAAATGTTGTTGTAATCCCTCGATCATCTGATGATCTGCTTTACGCGCTCATTCATCAGGGCCCGTTCCGTACGGAGTAGGGTGTTGCTTACAGCTTTTCCTTTGACTGATGACTTGATTTTTAGGCTGGTCGGTATGACACTGTGATGTTTGCAGTGTGGCGTGAAATGCAGATGGTTTCGGAATCTCGCTAAGGCTTGGTGCGCTCCTTCCAGTTCACGAAAAGTCTTGATGACTGTCTGATGAAATCGCGTATGAGACGTTGTGGAAGTTTTAACTGCTGAGGGGTAGTTATGCGCTGAACTCAGAAGCAATCTGAAGCAATCAAAGCTAAATGCATTTTCGTTATTCTGTCCGTCTTTGTTTCACCTGAGGAAGACCAAATAGGTCGAAACGCGTTGTGTGTTGTCTTGTGACTCGTTTGTCCACGTTTCTCTGGGCGGTTCGCTGACATTTATTTAAGATTTGTTTAGAGTTCCGCCTCCGCCTGCAGTCGTTTCATTTTGCAGATTCAACGCCTTCCTTGCGCTGAACTCAGAAGCAATCTGAAGCGATCAAAGCTAAGTGCATTTTCGTTATTTTGTCCGTCTTTGTTTCACCTGAGGAAGACCTAAGAGGTCGAAACGCGTTGTGTGTTTGTCTTGGACTCGTTTGTCTACGTTTCTCTGGGCGGTTCGCTGACATTTATTTCAGATTTGTTTAGATTTCCGCCTGCAGTCGTTTCACTTTGCAGATTCAATGCCTTCCTTGCGCTGAACTCACAAGCAATCTGAAGCGATCAAAGCTAAGTGCATTTTCGTTATTTTGTCCGTCTTTTTTTCACCTGAGGAAGACCTAAGAGGTCGAAACGCGTTGTGTGTTGTCTTGGGACTCGTTTGTCCACGTTTCTCTGGGTGGTTCGCTGACATTTATTTAAGATTTGCTGAGGGGTAGACATAACGACGACCAGATTTACACAGGTCACTCAGCTAGAATAGCACTTACTTGGAGCTTTCGACAGGTCTCCATCTGTCTTCTTCAGCAGTGGTGTGACTACTGGGTGAACTGGCTTTCAGTGCACATGACCACGGGTCGAGCCCTGGTCATGTGACTGAACATGAGATGAAGTTTGAGCTTGTAACTTGATCTTCAGTGTGCAATTGCTAATTGATCTACTAGTGAGCTGGTGAACTGTGTACTTGGCTGGTGTATTGGCTGGGTGGTTAGCTAAATAATTGACCACCTGTCTATCCTAGATCATTCATGTCAAATTCTGCAATTCGTTTTTGAACTCAGTTTTCCCATGCTTCACCGACACAATTCGTATGTCTCCCATGTTTTTCAGTTAATGCTTATTCATTCAGTTACACATTTCATTCATTCATTCATTCATTTGTTCGTTCGTTCATTCTTTCATTACTACTCCATCATTAATCTTTTTATTCATATTATTTCAACAGAAATTCTATTGAAGGCCAGAATGATTTTCGTGTGGGTCTTCTGTTGAGCGTGTGCTTGCTCCACCTTGGAGTCGAACATGGAGCAGGTACTTCATCTCCTTCTCTGTATTGATGTGTCTAAAACAGGTTTCAATGTGTGGTGAGTGCAAAATGGAGCAGGTACTTCACTTTTTTCTCTGTACAGATTTATCTAAAACAGGCCTCAAAATGTGGTAAGTGCAAAATGGAGCAGGTACTTCATCTCTTTCTCTATATTGATTTATCTAAAGCAGGTTTCAATGTGTGGTAACTGCAAAATGGAGCAGCCAGGTACCTCATCTCTCTTTGTGTATTGATTTGTCTAAAACAGGTTTCAATATATGGTGACTTAAAACTGAAATTGAAAACAAACGCAAAAACAAAATGACTGCATTTCAACAAAAAAGTACAAAATTACAAAACAAACAACGCATTTTGACTGTTTGGTCTTCTCGGGCAAGACAAATAACATTGAAGACAATGAAACTAAGGACGTGAGCTAATGGTATCTTATTGAAAACATTTAAATCTTACAAAAGTGGGAAAAAAATACAAGATAAGGAGAAAAATATTGACGTTGCAGAGGTGGAACTCATCTTGTAGCCCAAAGACGCTGGGTATAACAGTCCTTACATAATGCCCAGGCACACATTCCTTCCCACCCGTCCTCTCTGTGTGTCCACCCTTCCCCCTCCCATTCCTTACATACAGATATCCCCATCGTACATATATACCCATCTTGGGGTGGATTTTGAAGTCTGGGAATAAAGGTCCTAAAAAGCTGATGAACCCCCTAGGGAATGGGTCTAGCAGTTCTGTTAAAGATCCAGCTCAGCCTCAATCCTTGGGTGTGTAACAAGCAGTGATCAAATTAGGTTACGCCAAGAGAGCATGAAATGAATGGACGTACAGATGAACAATCGGCATACACATACTTTCCCCAGACAAATCCAGTTTCTGGGTTTAGAAATAAATGTGTGCGTGTGGTGATACACTTCCGCAAACGTCCACCCTGCCTCTTTTTCGGAAATTCTATGCTGAAACTGCACTGAGTCAACTATAATCTAATATATAAATGGCAAATTCTGTCTGTGTGTGTGTGTACACTATAGACTCATAAACGGCTCAACCGATTGTAATGAAACTTGGCAGGTACGTCGGTGTTAACCTGAGGATGGTTTGGGGCTAATCTCTAAAAAAAAAAAAATAAAACCGTTAAAAAACTGTTATAACGGTTTCAAAAGACATCTTTTCCCCTCTGCTTTTCTTCAAATAGCTGTTGTGACATTGCACGGGCACATGACTACTTCTCAAAAATTAGAACCGTTGTTTGGCAGTTAAAAAACGTTATTTATAACAGTTAAAACCGTTAAAATCACCAAACCCTATAAAATGTCTTTAAAACCCGATCTTCTTGAAACTTGGCAGGTACGTCTGTTGTGAGCCGAGGATGGTTTTGGGCTAATCTCTAAAAAACATAAAACCGTAAAAACGATTAAAAAAACTGTTATAACGGTTTCAAAGACATCTTTTTCTTCTGCTTTTCTTCAAATAGCCGTTGTGACATTGCACAGGTACATGACTACTTCGCGAAAATTAGAACCGTTGTTTGGCAGTTAAAAAAACGTTATTTATAACAGTTAAAAACCGTTAAAAACACCAAACCCTATAAAAACTGTTTAAAACCCGATCTTGTGAGGTTGGCAGTCACGAGAGTCATCGGATTGCCACCAAACTTGACATAAGCCTACAGGAACGTCTAGCAGGTAACATGGGGTCATTAGATAGTCATTATAACCATTAAATTTGACCGTTAAAAAACCGTTATTTTTTCAAAATTTAGGCTGGTCTTGATAAAATTCGGTATACCGTTAAAAAACCGTTCTTTTCCAAATTTAGACTGCTCTTGATAAAATTCGGTATACATGTGCAGTTTTAAACGCCAAAAAATAATATACAACTTTTACGAACTGAAATTTAAAATTGACCGTTAGAAAACGTTGTTTTATAAATTTAGAGTATTCTTTAAGAAATTCGATATACATGTGCAGTTTTAAATGCTAAACAATGATATACAATTTTTAAGATCCGAAAGTTAACATTGACCGTTAAAAATCGTTATTTTCTAAATTTCGAAATTTACAACGCTCTCAATAATATTCTGTATGCACGTACAGTTTTAGGCACTGAACAATGGTATGGAAATTTTATGAACCAAAAACTTAACAATGACCGTTAAAAAACGTTATTTTCTAAATTTACACCATTATTGATAAAATTCGGTATGCGTATGTCCAGTAACGGCAAGTAATTTTGCAACATGGATGGGACAGGGTAGGGGGATGAAAAGGGAGGAATGAGAGGGGCCAGAAAAAAATGATTGTACCGTGCAAAGCCTGATACACAATTTTTACATTAGACACAGACCCGTTGATTAACTCAAGCAAAACCTAAATGAACTACTTCTGCATGAAGTCTATTCCTACAAAATTAAGGGCAATCAGAAGAATGGAAATGGGAACAGGGAAAGGGGTCAGAGGTAGGCGGAAAATCGAGCGAGAGAAGCATATCGACGTGCTAGGGAAGATCTAGAGGAAAGGAACCAGAGACAGGAAGCAGACTGTGTCCGGACTGCATCTCAGCGTGCCCGGGAACAACCACATGAGACGCAAGCAAGGCAGCAAGCAAACAGGAGATCACGAGCCAATGCTAATGCTGCAAAGAACATTGCGTGGTTAAAGCAGCCTTTTCCTACGAGCACGCCGAACCAAAACTTAACATTGACCGTTAAAAACCGCCATTTTCTAAATTTGCACCGTTATTGATAAAATTCGGTATGCGTATGTCCAGGGACGGTAAAATTTGGTCAGAATCCATATTTATCCAGTGGGTTAGGGCATGCGTGTGAAAACAATAGAATGTATGAGAGAGAGAGAGAGAGAGAGAGAGAGAGAGAGAGAGAGAGAGAGAGAGAGAGAATGTGTATTTGTGTGGGGGGGGGGGGTGGAAAGATGTGTGTGTGTGTGGGGGGGGGGATTGATTGTAATTCAAAATAATTAATACATGTTTGCCGTCACGTGAGCATCGCGAAGAATGTTCATATAAATGTTCATATGTTCATATAAATGACAAATTCTGTCTGTGTGTGTACGCTATAGACTCAAAAACGGCTCAACCAATTGTAATGAAACTTGGCAGGTACATTGGTTGTAACCCGAGAGGATGGTTTTGGGCTAATCTCTAAAAAAAAAAAAAAAAAACGTTAAAAACCGTTAAAACTGCTATAACGGTTTCAAAGACATCTTTTTCCTCTGTTTTTCTTCAAATAGCCATTGTGACATTGCACGGGTACAGGACTACTTCTCGAAAATTAGAACCGTTGTTTGGCAGTTAAAAAAAACGTTATTTATAACAGTTAAAACCGTTAAAAAGATCTAGAGGGAAAGAACCAGCAGACCATGTCCGGACTGCATCTCAGCGTGCCTGGGAAGAACCACATGAGACGCAAGCAAGGCAGCAAACAAAAACAGGAGACCACGAGCCAATGCTAACGCTGCAAAGAACATTGCATGGCTAAAAGCAGCCTTTTCCTACAAAAGTAAGGGCAATAAGAAGAATGGGAATGGAAATGGGTATCGGAAAGAATGTTCATATCCCGGGCAACGCCGGGTGCCCCTGCTAGTTCTGAAATAAAAAAGCAAACAAACTTGCACACAGACATATCTTCATACCTGCCTCGAGCGTATACTCATAGCTGTTAATGCAGAAACTGCAAAAACATTTCAGATCGGTCCTGCCTTAGTACAACTTATGCTTGCAGTGAGAGAGTTTGTGCACCAACATGAGTTTTATAGTTCCAAAAGAGTTCGCATGACGTAATCCCTGTAGTTTCTGATGTTGATATGATCAGGGAGCAAAAACTGAAAGTTACGTTTAAACTTTCTCATGATATCTTCTCTGATCTTACAGGTACTCAGCTGTACCCCCATGACAATCTCCTGTCGAAATAAGAATGTCCATCATTTTAATTCAGCAGAGTGAACCTGATCAACGGGGAAAGTAAATCAGAAAGTGTTTCTTTTTTATTTCTTGGTTAAAATTTTCACTGACGCAAGCAGTTGAGTGCATAAGACCTCTTCAGCCACACACACACACACACACACACACAGAGTTCCTTGAGTGGCGGACTCTGTTGCAGTTGCTGCCGGTGAAGTCTCGATCATGAGTGTCTACTGGTGCTGACGCCATTATTTTTGCAGTCTGCGGTGCCTCCGCTCTTCTTCTCTTCTCTACTCTGCTGTTTGAAGCCAGCATTGATGGTGGACCTCCAGCTGACCGGTATGAAACTACTGTCTGCAAGTCTGCTGGGTCGAGGCTGCCCACCCTCAGTCGCGCTTGCATTAATCCTTGTAGCGTAGGGCGGGTCATCCTATTGGTCTGGAGCCTGTAGCCAGCTCACCGTACAGCATGTCCTTTGGGATACGACCGTTGTCCATGCGGCTGAGGTGGCTAAGCCAGCGCAGACGTTTCTGTGTCAGCATGGCGAACATCTCCGGCATCGCTGGCTGGGTGAGAACGTTCCTTGTTAATGATGCGATCCAGCCAACTGATGCCCAGAGTCCTGCCAAGTGATGCCCAGGAGTCTTCTGAGGCAGCGCAGGTAGAAGGCGTTCACCTACGTTCTTGTCGAGAGTACAGGGTCCATGCTTGCTTCCATGTAGAAAAGTGCTCGGCACGCATGCTCCGAATGCTTTCATCTTGGTGCTTGACATTAGCATGGTGTTGTCACAGATTCTCTTCGCTAGACAGGCCATCGCTGTTACTGCCTTGCGTATCCGCACTTTCAGCTCTGTGTCCATAGAGAGGTTGTTGGAGATAGTGGAGCCCAGGTATATAAAGTCGTCGACCACTTCAAGGGTGTGATCGCCGATGGAGATGTAAGAGTGCTGCTGACATCTTGGCCCATGATGTTTGTCTTCTTTATCCTGATTGTGAAGCTGAACTCGGAGCAGGAGCAGGCATCAGTGAAGCAGGTGATGAGCCATTGTAGCGGCTCCTCAGTGTGGGCAGTGAGGGCGGCGTCATCTGCAAAGAGCCTCCCCTCTTGAGGACTCTCTGCACCTATGTTTTTGCTGGCAGGCAAATCAGGTTGAAGAGGCTTCTGTCACTCCTAGCGTGGAGAAATATGCCGTCTTCAGACTGTCGGAAGGCGCAGCGTAGCAGCAGGTAGAAGATGCCAGGGTGTTATAGTGAGCATACATTCTCATTTCATACCGCTCTTGATTGGGAAGGGATCCGAAGATGAACCATCATACTGGACAGTCCAGGTCATGTTATGGAAAGATAAAGTCCAGTTCATGTTATCATGTAGTATGGTGAAAAGGCCTGATGTATTGACCAAGTCAAACACGTCAGGCAGGTTAATTAAGGTGATGAACACGTCTTCTCTGCTTGCCTCACTTCTCTAGTAGCTGTCACTGGGAGAATGTTATGTCAATCGTCGTCCGTGCAGCTTGAAGCTGCACTGAACCTCTGGGTACACCCACTCAGCGAGTAACTGCAGCCTGTTGAGGACGACGACACGAGTGAAGGTTTTGTCAACAATGCTGAGGAGGGATAGTCCGCGATAATTATTGCAATGCTGCGGTCCCTTTGTTCTTGTATAGCATGATGATGTTTGCATCACGCATGTCCTGGGGTACGGTCCCTTCCTCCCAACACTGCAGCAGAAGCTCATGGAGGTGACAGAGGAGAGCACTCTCCCTGCCGCCTTTGTTGACTTCTGGCGGAATGCCGTCACTAGCCGGGGCTTTATCACAGGCTAGTTGATGGCCTTGCTGTGTTCATCAATGGTGGATGGGGCGTCGAGCACCTCCATGGCGGTCATGGGGTGGTGTTCTTGATGGCTGTGTGGGTGACCGAGTTCTCCCTGGAGTACAGCTCCTGGTAGTGCTCCACACATCTCTCCATCTGTTTGCTATGGTCAGTGATGACATCCACCGAGATAGATTATAGAGGAGCCATCTTGATGGCGCCAGGGCTGAAAGCTTTCTTAATGCCCTCGTGAATGACGTGGATGTTGCCGCAGTGGGCGGATTTCTGGATGCTCTGACACAGTTTCAGCCATTACTCATTAGGCGGTCTGCTGGGTGTTGTAGCGAGCTTATTGGAGTGCATCTAATGTCTTTGCAAAGAGCTCTCTCTTGTGATTTAGAAGCACTGTTTGCCTAAAAGCAATGGCAAGCTCCATCTCGACCATTCCTGCTTCAAACCAGTCTTCGTTCTTCCTTAGTCTCTTCCCAAAGGTTTCCGAGGCGGATTGGTAGGTGGCAACGTGGATGTAGTTCCACCGTGTTGGAATGCTGTCTGATGGGCAGTCCTCTAGGACCTTGTCAATGACTCTGGCCAAGCGCTCGCGCAGTTAGGGCACTGACGTCATAGCTGTGTTGATATAAGGATGTTCCTGTTGCTTTGAACAGTGGAGTTGCTTGGGCTGAAGACGCATCTTGCTGCCGACCAGGGAGTGGTCAGTGTCCCAGTCAGCACTGTGGTAGCTGTGGGTGACAAGCAAGTGGCTTAGCAAGGGTCTTGGGGTGATCACGAAGTCCAGCTATTGCCACTGGTGGGATGTTTGTTGGGTGCCTCCAGGATACTCTGGGGTGTGGCTTGGTGGGCAAGAAGGTGTTCGTGACACAGAGGTCAAGATAGGAGCAAAGCTCAAGTAGACGCTGTCTGCTCTCATTGCAAAAATGGCCAATGCAGCAGGGCCAGGAGCTGTAGTCTGCACCAGTTCGGGCGTTGAAAGTCCCCAAAGAAGAACAAATGTTCCTTTGCTGGTACCTCTATGATCTTGGCGTCCAGGTAATCCTTAGTTTCAGCTGTAAGGCAGAGTGGAGGACGTGGACGCTTAAGATGTGTGTTGATCCAGAAGAGGTTGTGAGCCAGAGAGAGAGGATTCGTGTTGTCCCTTTGGAAGTTGGTTCACCTGAGGACAGGAGTGAGTTTCGCACTGCGAATTCAACGCCATACTATCGGTGTTCCCCTGGCTCCAGCCCTTGCCAAAAAAGAACGTGTAGCCTTTTTCCCCCGTGGCTGCCGTTGGAGGGTAGTCTTGTCTCTTGCAGCGCAGCGATGTCGATGTTGAATCTTCAGTTGATTCCTGGCGTCATCAACTTGCTGAAGGTCGTTAGAAAGACCAGGACACATCGTTCTGACATTACAGGTTGCCACCACACAAGGCTTATACTTTTGATTTATTTTTTTCTATCTTCTTTGCTTGGTACAGTGTTACAGTCTGCCCTTCAGTCTTTTTCTGGTAACTCCAAGCACCCATTGAAGCAAGCAGATTGTGGCAGATCAGCACCATATTGGTTGGGGCTGCCCAGCTTGAAGATGGGCGGTAGCTGACCAGTGAAATGCGATGGTCCCCTCACCATCAGAGACAACCTGTAGCACTCGAGCTTGCGCCAATACGCTCTAGGCTTATAACCCGTAACTTCGGTCTCACGTGTTGTTTCTGTCGCTGCGACAGCGGCACTGGAGTGGCTGCCCTAGGGAGTAGGCCTGGGCAAAGTATGGAGATCCTGGAGTGCCCAATCACCAGACACTCCCTCTCAGTCTTGCTGGTAGGATCCAAAGGAAGAGACAAGGCAGTACAGTATGGTGTCAGTGCAGGTGTAGGAGTTGCCGGAAGATGTCACGGTGTGTCGACCACTGCCTTAGGAGCCCCTCTCTAGATTTTCAGTCAGGGCTTACTCCCTTAGCTATGTCTCTTCCGAGATGACCACCGGGCAGTGAAAGCTTTGACCCAGCAGCAGCAGTGTCGTTCGTGGGCGCCAGGGTGTATCCACACAGGGTGTATCCATACGAGGTGTGTATCCACACCAGGGTATAACCATGGTGGAATTAAGGGTGTTCATTTTGACTCAAAACAGCAAACCTGATAACTGGGAAGGTGGCCGAAACACAGTGTATTTCTCCTAAGATAAAATCGTCACCGACACCTGCAATTTAGTAAAAAAAAAAAAAAAAAAAATAAAAATAAAAAGACGTGCGTGTGTGTGTGTGTGTGTGTGTGTGTGTGTGTTCAGATGTGCGTGTGTATTATTATCATTATTATTGTTAGCATTAGTATTGTGATAAATACTTACATATAGCGCCTCTGCTCGGCTAGAGAGCAAGCTCTAAGCATTTTACAACCCACACAATCATCTGCACAACGGACAGCCTACCTGGGTAGTGTCGACTGAAGAGCTGCCAGCTGGTGCTTCATTCAGTGGTTTCCCATGTCATCCAGACGATATCGTTCGATATCGTTCACTCAATTTCATTATGTCCGTCATTCTTTCCATTTCTCATGCAGGGTGCATGCTATGTGTACCATGTCATCCATACCAATGGCCAAACTGGCCTTCACTTCCGAAAGTTGATGATGGGATTTTACGTGTTATGTGTGCGTTCACACACGGAACCTCGGTTTATAGTCTCATTCGAAGGACTGTATATGAAAGAGTCAGAACCAATGTTAACTCCCAGGGAAAAATCTCCCTGTACCGAAACGGCCCTGCCGAGATTCAAACCTCAGGATCACCAGGATTATGAGTCGTGCGCTCTACCACCGAGCTATTCCAGCCCTCATATGCCTAAATGCATGCATGTATGCGAGCTTGTGTGTATGTGTGATTGCATGTATCCGTGCGTGCATGTATGGGTGTGTGTATTAACAATAAACATTCATAACAATATGTGCTGTTTAGTCTTTTCAAGGCCATCTGACCCATATGAACAGGCGAGGTAACTCACAATACAGAGAATCATGAAACATCTGTTTCCATTCATGATATCAGACTTGTTCTCTTAAATCTAAACATTCTGTTACATAGAGAGCTACTTTGTACACCAACTTTTCTTTAAGTCTTAAAATTTAAAAAAAAAAAATGTATCTTTTGCTGAGAATGAAAATGGTAGTAGTAGTAGTGAGGAATGTATTTCGTTCTTACGGAAAAATATTTGGGCCATCAGTATAAAATGTGTTATGTCTTCAATGCAGTTCCCAGTACATGTTCACGTGTACCCTCATTTGGTAGTTTGCCAAATCCAGGGATACCTTTTAGAGGAAGTCGGTTGCTTTTCTGTAGACACAATGCTCTTCTAAGCTTACATCATCATCAAGATCAGTAATATATGCCGCTTTCATGAATTCAGGATGGCAGATAAAGTAATCTTGCACTGTTGTAAAAGAGTCTTGCCTGGTTTAACGAGCAATATCTAGGAGTCTAGTTTTAAGTGATGACAACAATGTCTGTACACGGCCAGTCTCCTGCATCTCACAAACATGTCCAATACTGTAAATACATCAAAAAGGTCTTGTATTTGTAAGCCAGTTCTTTCTTCCAGACTGATCTTGAATATACAACGCGTTATAACGTTGTTTGGGATATCTGTCTTTTGCTCGATGTAGAACTCTGCACCGGTATATTTCACAATCTTGATGTTTGTATACATAAAATAGGAAATCCGACACATTCTGCGAGCGCTCATTCATTTCTGACGGTCCTTACAATCCTAATATTATTTTACAAACCTTAATCTGTACTTGTTCAATAAAATCATATTGTTTAAAGCCCAAGATTGCCAATCCATATCACAAAAACGACTTGATTTTTATGTCCCTAGATATGGACGATAGTAGCGATGGGGAGTGTGTTTCATTTTGGATGTAATCTGTTAACCCAAGTAAGTGCTCGAAGGGCTTCACTACTTCAATTTTCAACACTGCCGGTCCAATTTAAGACTAAAGAGGATATTACGCCACGATAATTATATGAAGACACAGTCTCTACTTCTTGATCATTTAAATACCACTTCTAAGACTGTTTAATTAAGCCACCATTGTTGGAGAAGGTTTTTTGTTCTCCATATTTACCGAGAGACCCCATGTGTGTGTACGTGTGTGTGTATGTGTGTGTGTGTGTGTGTGTGTGTGTGTGTGTGTGTGTGTGTGTGTGTGTGTGTGTGCTGTGTGTGTGCGTGTACGCAAGCGCGCGCGTGTTTACGTGTGTATCTATCCCTCATCTATCTATATGTCTGTCTATCCATCTATCTATCTATCTATCCATCTATCCATCTATCTATCTATCTATGTGTGTGTGTGTGTGTGTGTGTGTGTGTGTGTGTGTGTGTGTGTGTGTGTTTGCAGCTAAGATGGTCACCCTCGGATCAATAATGGGGAACCAGCACCAAGGGCAGTACCCGGTGTGACCCTGGTATCTCTGTGGTATTACAGAAACGGTCAGCAAAATTTCAGGTGTGCAGGGACCCTCATACAAAAACGTTGGGTTCTAACTGCTTCCTCATGCTTCAGGTTAGTGATTTCAATTATGGAGAAGAGCACATCGAGTTCAAGAACTTAACATTGGGTGGTGGAGAGTTGGATATGAACAGAAGGGATGGACCAACACGTAGTGAAAGTGAACAGAAAAGGGAACGTACTAAAACCTTCACTGTAGACGGTAACTAAAGAGTATTCTGCTGTTCAGAAGAATGTGAATTACACCTACTATTGGCCAGGCTCCCTCCACACCGCAGCCTTCAGACAAGAGAAATGCATGACACACAAAATAAGGGTAAAGATCTGTTAAAAACACATTCCATACCCAGCCTGCTTCAGTGAACGAAAATAAGCCAAGCTAACTTCTATTCTATTTGCTTCCTACCTTGTTTGTCGAAATGTCAGTTGACCACTACCTCTCTCTCTCTCTCTCTCTCTCTCTCTCTCTCTCTCTCTCTCTCTCTCTCTCTTTCAAATCAAGGAATATGTGTGGGCTATCTATCTATTAGTCTATTACTTCCTGAAACATAGTATACAGTCTCGAATTGCAAAACTTTGAAAGTGAGGGCACCCCCCCCCCCCCCCCCCCCCCCCCCCCCCCCCCCCCGACACCATCTGAATAAAAAAGCTGATCTTCATCTGTTGATTGGTCGAGGGAGCGCTGGTCAGACCCTGAACACCTGTCTAACACTGGCTGTGGGATAATTAACATTGCATTTGAGCGCTTGTGTGTGTGTGTGTGTGTGTGTGTGTGTGTGTGTGCAAAGATGTGTATCTTACGCGTGTGTGTGTGATCTGTGGGCTTGTGTAAGCATGTTCCTGATTTTACACACCTGAATCGCCCCACCGATGAACACCACCAGCGGACACACCTCTGCAGTATACACTGTGGTCCTGAGGGATGCAAAGTCGTATCTCAATCGAAGTGTGTTTGATCGGTTGTGTCTGTAATTGAAAGGCCCAGTGTATGTCTGCCCAAAGTTCTAGGAGTCTTCACAACGTTGGCCAAAAGATTATTCTAATGTTTGTTTGGTGGGCAATGTTTCTTGCTCTTGCTTCAAATCCAGATGTGCGACCGTTTACGCTCTTCATGTTCACCTTTGAAAGATGATCCATGGTATTGTGGCTTCCCTCCTGCTTTTTTCATTCTTGAGGTTTCATATCATGTCACATCGGCCGAGCTGTATGCGAGTCCTTATTGTTTCCTTGCCTGCCAGTATGTCTGCTCTCTCGTTTTCTTTAACTCCAGCATGTTCAGGGCAGTACATCCATATGAGTCTCTTCAATGGAAGGTTGTATATTACTTCATGCCATGCAGGCTTCCCATCTCACTCTCCACGTTTTGAAGTATGTCCATGGGGTCAGGCAGTATCATGACTTGAGTTTTAAGCTGGTCTGTGAATGACAGCCAAAAGTGATGTGTTACTGCTTCTGCCTTCATTTCCGCCTCCATTGTCTTCCTGGAGAGTTCGGACATTTTGCTTCACTGTGTATCCCCAGTCGGACTTACCACCAGTGTCTATAACAATATCTTCTTTTACGTCTGAATTTCTGCATTAGTTTTGCCTTTGGGCCATTCTCGACAGTGTCTTCCTCTCAAGCATAGCAGTTAGGTAAAGGTGTTAAAGCTGGTCTAGGTATTTGCCCATCCATTCGTTTCTTTGATTTCTGCTAACTGGAACACAAGCTGTATATTGTCTTCTGACTGTCCCAGTCATGATTTTCCACGTCCTAGGCAAGTGTCTTCTGTTCCTTGACTGTCGAACGTAGCAGCTTTGGGAACTTCCGAGTGCGTTGGAATCTTCTCCTGTTCTGGCGTGGGGGTTGTTTGTATTGAAGACACTGACAACTTAATGAGAGCCATTGATGTGATCAGTATCCATTAAAAACGGAAAGGATGACAGTTATCGAGCAGTGAAAAGTCACGTCAAGTCAAGTCAAGAACACTTTGTTATCTCCAAAGAGAAAAAAGAGAGTGGTCATAAAAACAACAAATAATAAGTCACGTATCACACCCCCATCCCCCATCACCCACTCGCGCGCGCGCGCGCGCACACACACACACACACACACACACACACACACACACACACACACACACACACACACACAAGCTTTCTGAACCGGATCTTATTTTGAAAGTTTAGTTATGATTCGGGAGTTTGATGGAAATGGGGACAAAATTGTTTTTGGGTTCTGTTTGTCTTGAATTTTGAAATTTTGAATCTTCGTCTAGAGGGTAGAACATTCTAGGTTTTTGGAAGAACACGTGAACTGTCGGCAGCAATGTTCACAGCTTTTTGTGTGACTCGACATTCATACAATTTATCTAACTGTTCTTGATTTTTGCCAATAATCTTTCCACATGTACTCACCACTCTGTGTAAAAATGTTTTTGTTTTTTTCACGCTAAGATTTCCAGACCAGCATAAATAGCCAAGGACAACACTGATCAACAAAAACAAGGATAGAACATATTTAGATGTCCTTTTTGACAGCGAGAAATCGAAGTTTCCAAAAACAGTACATTACAGATTGGCATTTTTTGTAGATAAATTTAGTATTTGCATTAAGATTAAGCTTATCATTTGAAATACTACCCGGATGCTTATATTCAATTACACGTTCCAGTTTGGTGTTTTCGATATACTGGATTTCTTCGAAAATCAATTACCATCTCCTTCGTCTTACTAACATTCAAATCAGACATTTCTGTAAAAAAAAAAAGCATTCAACCTCTTGAAAACAAATGGTATCTGAATTTGACAGGTCTTCTGAAGCAGAATCATCTGAGTGCTTATGACAGGAATGAATGATAGCACAGGGGAGAGAACGGGAACGGTGCCTTGAAGTGCACCAGTAAACGTAGTCCTAGCTAAAATATTCATAATCCATGAAATCAATTTGGGGTTGACATGTAAAGTTTGGAGTTACTTTGCCATAATCTGTGCTTGAATAGTATCAAAAGCTGATGTGAAATGAATAAACAGGAGGCAAACAAAATAATCTTTTTCAAGATGTGTGTATGCATGGTTTGAAAGAGTGATTTTTGCATCATCTGTACTTCTTTTGTGTTTGTGCACAGATTTGCATGGATCACAAAGCTGTTTGACATGAGGAACATGAATCTGAAGGACGAGGCATTCATAAGATTTCATTACCAGAGATGTCAAAGCAACAGGTCCATGTCATTCAAAATGCTAGGATGTCTTGTTTTTTTGTATAGAAAAAAATTGTTGATTTTTTTTCTAGACAGATGGAAACAATTCCACAACTCAAAAACCGTGAGAACAGCATATAGAAAATATATAATTGTTCTGAACATGAGTTTAAAAGATTTCCACAATTGTTGTCTAGGCCTTCAGCTTTTAATTATCTCGAAATTTTGTTTAACAAATCTTGAACAGTAGAATCATCAATATGTAAAACTTCCTTCGTTATCACAGCTGTTTTTGAAATATTCAACATCACAGTTTCCAAATTTTCACCAACGTGTTTCATTTCAAAACGGCAAAAAAAAAAAAAAAAAAAAAAATTATTCACTTTGTTAGCAAAATCATAACATTCCTCTCTGATAGATTGCATTCACTTCGTGATTTACTCTGTTCAGTGAGAGTTTTTAGGCCATCCCATGCATTTCGCATTTTCCCGACTCAAAAACTTTTCTACATTTTTTCTGTATGCCATCTTTGCGTCCTTTATTTCATGTCTTAGTTTCCATTGAACTTTTTTTTTTTACAAAATTATCTTTCGATTGAAACGCAATTTTCTTTTCATTCAGTGTTTTCTTTAAAGATTTGAAAACCCAAGGCTTATTGCTCGGAAGAATTTGACAGTTGTCTTTGGTATCAACATGTTTTCACAAAAGGTGACATCAACAGAGATAACGTCAACAGCTTCATCCACATCAACACAAGCATAAAAATCACGTCCCAGTCTGTGCACTCATAGCAAGCTTATAGTTGTTCCAGGGTATTAGGGGACATGTTTGTTACAGTTTTCTGCACAACAGGGTGAGTTTGAATACCAGGTCGGCAAGAGAGGAACATTTTATCCAGGACGCAACGTAGGCAGGTTATAATGAAACAGCTTGATTCACCACTGTCAAGCAGGGTTGAATTCAAACAAAACCTTAGCAACCTTTTTCATAAAGATAAATGTTTCTAATCCTTGAATCTCCTCTTTTGCAGAACATGGTCAACAATTACTAGATGGAGGGTTATAGTGGGCAGGTATGATAACATCACACAAGAAGACCGGTATGAAAGATGGCATAATATCTCCAACATCTACCATGGAACAGGTAATCTTTTTAACACAAGGTCTTACTAGCTTATTTGCTTGTCTATGCTTGCATTTGTTTTCTCTGTAGTAGATGAGAAACAATGTGAGGTTATGTTCTCATGCGTTTCACAGGCTGAGTAACACATGGCAAAGACCAGGGAAACCTATTAAGTTACATTTTGCTTTGTTTCCTTGTTCATTTGTTTTGTGGCTGGTGGTTCCTGGGCAAAAATACCAACACAAATGAGATTGACAGAATTATGTCGAAAATAGACGGACTGGCATGACAGATGAGGCGCCCTGTGTGTCCTGCCCTGCAGACGATGGAAGGAAGGGGAGGAGGGTGGACGTTTCCCCAAGGGTCCCATGCTTGGACTATCGCTTATGGAGGCAGTCCTTATCTGCGTAATTACCCCGCCATAGAACACCTGGGGCATTTCTTATGGGAACAGCCCCAAAGAATACCTCACCCCGTCCACTGTACAATGACAACCAACTGTTTCCCAGGACATAGACCATTTGTAGCTAGCCCCCATATCACGGGGCCAGCTGTTTCCCAGGACATAGACCATTTGTAGCTAGCCCCCATATCACGGGGCCAACTGTTTCCCAGGACATAGACCATTTTGTAGCTAGTCCCCCATATCATGGGGCCAACTGTTTCCCAGGACACCATAGACCATTTGTAGCTAGCCCCCATATCACGGGGCCAGCTGTTTTTCCAGGACATAGACCATTTGTAGCTAGCCCCAATATCACGGGGCCAGCTGTTTCCCAGGACATAGACCATTTGTAGCTAGCCTCATATCACGGGGCCATTTCCCTATCATTTACTGGAGACCTGCTTGGTTGGAAACAGTCAATGGGGTCTCTATACTCAAATACGGGACGACGAATCTTTTTTTTTTTTCCCAAAAAGAGTGATTTTAATCAAACGAAGTTAGAGTTCACAGGAACGCAGAAAGCGGACAGTGCGCAGAAAGATTGTATGAAAACAGATCATAAACATGTCAATTATATATCAAACTCATAATTATAAATGACTAAGATTGAGGGAAGAAAAACGGGGAGAAAAAAAAACCCCTTAGAGAGCACCACCCCTCCTATACGCATCCACCAAACTTTCAATGATTTATCAGCATAATTTTAGTTTTCTTTTCTCTCTCTCTCTCTCTCTCTCTCTCTCTCTCTCTCTCTCTCTCTCTCTCTCTCTCTCTCTGTCTCTACTACCCCCCCCTTCCCCATTTCTTTTCTCTTCTTTAACATCGCACAATTCAACTCACGTGAAAAGAAAATCTAACATAGAATATCAACGTTCATTTTCAGTGGGAAATGGTAAACAATATAAATCGTAACAGAAGAAAACATTAATAGGGGGAAAAAAAAATTCCTTCCTACTCAGCTAGCCCCCTCCCCCCCCCCAAACCCCCACACCACACACACACACACACACACACACACACACACACACACACACACACACACACACACACTCATTTATTTTTCTGTGTCTGTAGATACGTCAGAAAACTCCCTCTCTTTCATTTTTCACCTCCACCTCATATCCCATAATTTCAATTGTCCTGTAATACTAATAAGGCTAACATTCATGTTTTGTTTACGTGGTACATACCATAGTAGTAAACGGTGAAGGAGAATATCTGTTAGGTAAAAGTGATTTGAATGGAATAATAGTTTCCATCTAAGGGCCCTTGTTTTTGTTCATGTACCAGAAGTAATGTTAAAAACGGGCAACTATAGCATCGAGTAAAGAAAAAACGTATCATCAAGGAACACTTAATCATTAAGTAGCACTGAATAGAGTAACCATTTTTTTTTTCAAACTCAGAATGGCGCATTTCTAAACTATGCTATGCTTATTTTTCGGTGTGATAGTTGTATTTGAGTTCTCTATAAAAAGCTGTCACAGTTGGTCTAATTTTATTAATCCTACATTTGTAGATAAAGAATGTTGCCCATAAGATAATGATATACAGAATTTCATCGATTTTGGTTTTTCCGTCTGTTCCAAACAAATTAATTGAATGTTAAAGGATAATCTTTTACAAAAACATGACATTTTCTTTTCATAGATATTTCTAATTCCATCCAAAAGTTGTGTGCGAAGTCACAGTTCCAAAGATAGTGGTAGATCGAATCTAATTCGCCATTACAAAAACTACATTTATCGCTCACGACTAGGCCCATTTTCTTTAAATTGTAACCAATATTCTGTAGCAAATTCTAATCTGAAACCATTTTAATTTTACTTCTTTTATTTTACTAATCAATCTTAGAACGAC
This sequence comes from Conus betulinus, assembly GCA_016801955.1. Classification (NCBI taxonomy): domain Eukaryota; kingdom Metazoa; phylum Mollusca; class Gastropoda; order Neogastropoda; family Conidae; genus Conus; species Conus betulinus. The sequence continues at coordinate 6,616 of JADBJO010017009.1, read as the reverse complement.
TTGCCAGTCTACCACAGAATTTAACTTTCTTTGCCAATTATGAGAGTGGTTTGATAATACCGACAAGTTTTTTCCAAGCAGTATATTATAGTATGGTTTTGAGCCTTTTTGACGCTGCTTATCATTTTAATCGCTTTCGGATCCTGGTTACTATCATTGTTTTGAACAGTTATATTTCTTTTTGTAAGATATTCTTTTATCGCTTGAATGGAACTTAGATAATGTAAGTAATTTACTCTCAAATTCCATTTCTGGCAAAATTCATCATCATTCAAAAAGCTTCCATTATCACCACAATATCTTTTACTAAGAACACATTCTTGGCAGTTCATGTTGTGAAACAAAAGTTATTGTTGATTTTAAATTTAAAGTTGTGAAAAACAGGTTCTGATAAAATTCCTCTTCGTTATCTAAATCTATGTGGCTGGCGAATTTTTCGTTGGCTAAAAATACATCTTTCCAGAAGTAGTTGCATTTACTCTTTATAAAGTTTTTAGACCCGTAACAGCGTATATAGTTTATTTCTGGGCACAATGTTTCCAGTATGTGTTTCCATTTTGAAGTTCCTGAAAGCAGCCTTCTCAACCATGACAACTTCAGTGCATGCACAAAGGCTTGTATGTCAGGTATTCCTATTCCTCCTTGCTCAACATTTTGCACTGAATATTGTCGCCTTACTTTGTTTCAACTCATTTTCCGGTGGGTTAGGGAGCAGAATCCATAAGAAGATTAATTTTGAAAGAATCAAAGACTTAAGTACCGCAACCCCTACCCAAAGGAGTACATGTTCTTTTGCCCAGATTTTAAACAAAGTCTTAACTTCAGCAAATTTATCTTTTACATTAATCTCTGTCAAACTTGTTATCTCGTTTTAAAACCAGAGTCCCAGAATTTCAAATTTTGGGGGATTCCATTGCATATGTTTGTGGTATATAGATGTTTCTCTGCTGAATTTTTCCTGTTTCCTAGCCAAACGTTTGTAGTTTTCTCAAAATTTTGTTCTTTTTAATTTTTTTTTTTAGGCCAGATATATTTTCAAATCCATTTAACCTTTCAAACAGTTTTTCGTAAGATGCTCTGTCTCCTTCTAAAGTGAAAGTGGTGTCGTCAGCAAACTGATTTACTTTAAATTCGGTGTCTGATATTTTTATTCCCCTGATATTTTCATCTGTACGAATTTTGCATGCCAGGATTTCGGCACACAGTATAAAAAGATACGGAGATATGGGGTCACCCTGACGGCATCCTCTCTGTATTTCAAAAACGTCTTGACATTTTCCCCATTTACTATAAGATAAGACCTGATATCGTTATAAAATGCAGATACCCATTAACATATGTCATATCCAAACCCAAATTTGTTTAATACTTTTTTCATGAAATTCCAATCTACTGAGTCGAAAGCTTTTTCCAAATCAATCGATACAAGTAATCCGGGCAAGTTCCTTATTTCTAAATAATGCATCAAGTCGTATAAAGTTCTAAACTGTCTCCAATATATCTTAATGCTACGAAGCCTGTTTATCTTCATTTATAATTTTCGGTAGTATGGTTTTTATGTGTTTTGCGAAGCATGCTGATCCAATTTTGTATGTCACATTTAATAGTGTAATTGGTCGCCAATTCTTCAAATATTCCCTTGGTTTATTACCTTTCGGTAAACATATTATATATGCCTTCCCGCTGCGTTATAGACATTTTCCCGTTATAAAAACCTTCATTGATGGAGTGAACTACAAAATCCCCTGTCTGTTGCCAAAAGAACTTGAAAAAATTAACCGTCATGCCGTCCGATCCTGGGCTTTATCATTCTTCATATTTTCTATTGCCTGCACTGCTTCTTTCTTAGTTATAATTCCTTCTAATTTGTCAGCTTCTTCTTTTTCTAATTTTGGCAAAGCTGTGACATAGTCATTTAGATTAACATCCTGAGTTCTTCTTTCTTCGTAAAGTTGTTCATAAAAAGATGTGGTTTCTATCTAGCATTTCTTTTGTTTCTAACAAAACGCGTCCTTTATTTGTTACTAATTTCAACATTTGTTAGCTGACATAATGTCTTTTTTTCCAGAGAGCAGAAATATTTCGTCACCTTTTCTCCTTGAGATGCCCACCTTGCTTTTGATCTGATAATAATTCCATCCATTTAGCTTTTCTTAGATCTTCCATTTTTTTTCTTTTTTTTTTCCTCGAAACAAACTCTATCACTGTCACTTTTCTTCTGCTTTGCTTCCAAGTATTGTATCTCTTTCTCTAGATTTTCTTCCTTCACACTCTGCTCTCTTTTCTTTTTGATAGAATATGGTATGGTTTGCGCCCTTATTTCCATTAAAAGGGTGTCAAGAAATAATTGGTCGGTTACACTCAATTGAGCTTCATGATTCGGGATAAATCTAATTTTTTCTCTTACATAAACTAAAACCGCGTATTGTTCTTTTACAATTTTTATAGTTTCCTCAACACGTTCAACATATTTTTTATCTCTTAAAAGCGAGGAATTGAATTTCCAAGAAGTTTTTGATCGTTCTTCTTTTTTTTACATATGATTTCTATTGTTATAAGAATGATGATCACTTCGATAACCATAGAGAATGTCAGCAGTCTTCACATTGGAAAAAAAATGATTCAGAAACAACAAAAAAAAAAAAAAAAAAAAATCTAAACGGCTTTGTTGAAAGGGATTAATCGTCTGCAGGTGTAGCGAAGAATTTCTGGATTATATTCTCTCCATATGTCTACTAATTCTAAATCTGTCATCATTTGGAATACCTTTTCTTGTGTTTTAACATTATTGACGTGTTTTTGTAGTTGCAATAGTCTAAATTAGGATTCAACACAAGATTCCAGTCTCCAGCAATAATGATATTCGGTACATATAACTCTTCGATTTGGTTCTGCAAATTAGAGAAAAAAAGTTGGATCATCCCTGTTTGGTCCGTGTATGTTTACCAATCCTATTTGTTTTCCCATAGTGTTTATTACTAAGATTATGTAGTTACCCCCCACAGTCTTTGATGGTTTTTTTCTATCTTGAATTCGAAATTGTTGTTTAGTAAAATAGCTACACCTCCAGACCTGCTATTGTTTGACGAAAAAAATGCCCTCATACCCCCATTCTGCTCTAATCTGCGTTCTAATTTTGACGAAAAATGTGTTATCTTGAAGAAAGTATATGGAGTATTGTTTTTGCCTTAAGTATTGAAAAACGTCTCTCCTTTCTCCAAATCGGCTAGGCCCTGGCAGTTAAAAGATGACAACGTAAAACTACTCATGCGTTTATCAGTCCTATACGGTGAAAAGCTCCTTTTAATTTAACATTAATAGCATTTTTGTGCCACTTACAATTTTCCCAGATAAACAGTATGTAGTTTGTTAGCTTATCACCCCAGTTCATCATGTTTTGATAATCTCTTACATTCATCCTATAGCACATGCACACACTCTTTCTGTCTTTCTGTTTTACAAACATTCGCTCGCACGGACATGTTAACTGCGTTTTGTATGTTTAAGTTAAGAAGTCGACGTGTGTTTAATTGTTGACTATTTTTTCTAGCATGAAATAACATTACTAACATTCACCAAGATATTCAGCTACGTGTTGAATATATCCACCAACCAGAGTATGTATCCATAAATTCAATATCAATAATAGTAGTGATAATGACAACAGCACCACCAACAACGACAATAACACTAACTGTTATCGTCATCATCATAATCATCACCACCACCATCACACCACCACCATCCTGATCATCATCAACATCGTCGTCACCCTCACTGACAACTTCATAGTAATATCCAAGGACAAATGGCACACTATAATAATAACAGTATCAAAAACGTGGTCAATGTTGGTGAAAGAAAAACTTTGCAATATCGACTTGAAAGTTGAACATGACCAAGATATCCTTCTCTATAATGAATCTCCACCAACCAGTGTGGAAGGGTGGGTCTTGTAGATGGGCAGGAGAAGGGGGAAGAGGAGGCACCGCGGGATATGAGGCGGATGTGCGTGAAGAATGATTGATAGGGACCTGGGACGGGTAGGAGGGGGGGGGGGGGGGGACTAGAGGGGGGGGGGGGGACGACGAAGGAAGGAGGGGGGGCGAGGCGGGGAAGAGGATCACGGGACGCGGGGAAGAGGAGCACGGGACGGAAAGGAACCAGACAGAGGGGGGGGGAGGGGGGAGGAGGCATGACGAGGAGGGGAGGGGGGGCGGGGCGGGTAAGAGGAGAACAGGACGGAAAGGAACAAGACAGAAGGGGGTGGGGGGGGGGGGGGGGGGACGAGGCGGAGAGGGGGGCGAGGGCGGAGGGAGGAGACAACACGGGACGTGGGGAAGAGGAGCACGGGACGGAAAGGAACAAGACAGAGGGAGGGGGGGGGGGGGGGGGGGGTAACGACGATGAGGAGAGGGGGGCAAGGGCGGGGAAGAGGAGCACGACGAGGGAAAAGAACAAGACAGATAGGGACGGGGAGGGGGGGGGACGATGAGGGGAGGGGGGCGATGGGCGGGGAAGAGGAGCATGGGACGGAAAGGAACAAGACAGAGAAGGGGGGGGGGGGGGGGGGGGGGGGGGGGGGGGGGGGGAGGGGGAGGGGAGGGGGGGCAAGGGCGGGGAAGAGGAGCACGGGACGAAAGGAACAAGACAGATGGGGGGGGGGGGGGGGGGGGGGGGAGAGGGGGGGGGAGGGGGGAAAGAGGGCACGGGAAAGGGAAAGGAGGTGGGGGACGGAAAGGGGGAACAAGACAGAGGGGGGGGGGGGGGGGGGGGGGAGGGGGGGAGGGGGGCGAGGGCGGGGAGAGAGGAGCACAGGATGGAAAGGAACAAGACAGAGGTGGAGGGGAGGGAAACAAAGCAGGGGAGGGGGGGGCGGAGGGTGGGGAAGAGGAGCACAGGACTTAAAGGAACAAGACGGGGAGGGGGGAGGGACAAGGAGGGGAGGGGGGCGAGGGTGGGGAAGAGGAGCACGGGACGGGACTTAAAGGAACAAGGGGGAGGGGGGGGGAGGGACAAGGGGGGGAGGGGGGGGGAGGGGGGGGGAAGAGGAGCACGGGGACACGGGGAAGAGGAGCAGAGGAGACGGGACGGAAAGGAACAAGACAGAGGGGAGGGGGGGGGGGGGGGAGGAGGGGAGGGGGGCGAGGGGGGGGGGGAGGAGGGGAGGGGGGGGACGAGGAGCACGGGACGGGGAAGGGAGCACGGAGGGGAAAGGAACAAGGAGGGGGGGGGAGGAGGGGGAGGGGGGGGGAGGGCAAGGAAGAGGAGCATGGGACGGAAGGAACAAGACAGAGGGGGGGGGGGGGGGGGGGGCGGGGGGGGGGGGGGGGGCGACGGGCAAGGAAGAGGAGCATGGGACAGAAGGAACAAGACAGAGAGGGGGTGGATGAGGAGGGGAGGGGGGGGGGGGGGTCAGGAAAGGGAAGGGAACAGGGACAGAAGGAACAAGACAGAGGGGGCAGGGAGGGGGTTGACAAGGAGGGGAGGGGAGGGGGCGAGGGCGGGGAAGAGGAGCACGGGACTCGGGGAAGAGGTGTGCACGGGACGGAAAGGAACAAGACAGAGGGGGGGGGGGGGGGGGGGGACGAGGAGGGGGGGGAGGGGGGGGGAGGGCGGGGAAGAGGAGCACGGGACGGAAAGGAGCAAGGCAATGGCAGATTCCCATAGGAAAAAAAAAACCAGATTAGTCTTTGATTCCCAAAGCAGTCCCCGATGCACCCTCGATCCCCCCCCCCCCCCCCCCCCCCCCCCCCCCCCCCCCCCCCCATCCCCCCCCCCCCCCCCCCCCCCCCCCCAAAAAACAAACAAACAAAAAACAAAAACAAACACAAACAAACGCACGCACACTTCAGTCATCATATGAGTCTGATCAAACTGCCAATCCCGTCCCCCACCCACCCTCCCCCATCACTGTCTTTCCATCCCATCAGAACCGTGTAGATTCCTCTTTTGAAGGGCTGGGAGGACTGATCACAACCTGGGGATGGTTCACCGTCTGCTGGCGTTCCCGTGGACTGTCAGGCTTGACAGGGGAAGATGACTGATGGACTCTGGCATGGCTGGTCTCCATTGGATGTTGCTGTCCAGACATCCTTCCCTCCTTCGGCCAGTGGCCCGTGTCCGGAAGAGGATCCCGGTAGCTAGGCCAGGGTCTGTTGCGGCGGGGGTCAGGTGTGGGGCCACGAAACTGCCTCGGTGTGCTCGTCCTCTGTTGACTGGAACTTCTCGGTCTTCTGTCGTCATGGTCCAAATTTGCTGTGGGTCTGAATCTGTCAGTGGCTGTAGTGTGGGCGGCTGGTTCCTCTAGTACACTAAGATTTCCTTGAAGCATTTTCACGATTTTGTTGTTTTTGAGTTGGGCGTAGGTGCCATCTTTAGTTCCAGCAGTTCTGAACGTTAACATTGTTTTTTCACTTCTTGTAATCTCTTCATGTTAAGAGGAGTAAGGTAGACGAATCTTTCACAGTGTCAAAAAAAAGGCGTCGAGAAGTCGGTCTCTTCAATTAACCCTTTTAGACAATACTGTTTTACCGTGATTAAGTTGTTACTAGTAAATGAATGAAAGTATGAACAATGTATATCAGCGTAATGGGTAGCTTTTCAATTAAAATGG
>JADBJO010017008.1:0-38901 GCA_016801955.1 Conus betulinus | reverse complement strand
ACAACGTTGCCCACAGCCCAGCAATTGACAGTATGGAACTTTAGAGAATGACTAGACCAATTCTACAAGTATGAACAAAATGGTGCTCAATTCCTCATAATCATCTTGGCACAGGTTCACCAAAATAATCTTTTTACAAAAAAATTCTGGTGATTATTGCAGTTATCTAAATCTTGGTTCATAGTGCCCCAAATTTATCATTGGGTCATTAAAAAATATCATGGAAACAATGCCAAATTCATGAAGGCAAGTGGGAGTGACCAAAAGAAAGGGAGATGGAGACAAAAAGACATGGCAAACAGAGAGATTAAAATACACACACAGAGCGAGGGAGAGAACAACTCACTGTGGACGAACTGGAGCTGGGGCATGAGCAACTGGCGGAGGATAACCTGGATAAGCCGCTTGGGGAGGATATCCTGAAAACAGAAATACAATTGTTCATGTTCAAACTTTTCAAGGTTATCGACTTTACTTTTACTATACATAAAAATCAGAATCAATCTGCGATTTAGGTGAAATAGTGCTTGATAGAATGACCTAACAGAAACATCAAGTGTGCTCGTTCAAGACCCAAACTGACTTTTATTTTCATATATATTCTTTTGATCCGTTTTGAGGTTTGGTCACATGGAGATGGCAGCCACATCAGATCACTTACTGAACAACAGCTATCACCACCCAATCTTGCTGATGAATATTATCAAAAGTAACAGCCAAAAGTGTTTTCCAGTGAAAGAATGTATCGTTTCTTTTCCTGGAAAAGATAGATAATGTCAAACTTTGTTTTTATTTCACTCTAAATGGCAAGCTTCCAATAGCTGCTGGCTTTTATACAGCCAGAACTGTCAGATTCCAACTGGTGACCAGTACGGGTTGCTTAATTTCTTTCAGCAATCACATTAAAAAAAAAATTTTTTATTTTTTACCAAATGTGGTCGTTAACTGTGATTCACGGATCTTTTTTTATCACATGGATTACAAAGCAGTTGAAAAACCGAGATTTAAATACCAAGTATCCAAGTGTCTTGTTTTATCAGAAGAAAGTCATATCCTTCCAAAATAGTTCAGAAACAAAACCTATATGTTTAACTCTTTAACAAACACACAGATAACCTCAGGTAAAAAGTCAAATCTTTAGTTGTTTTTATGCTCAAAACTCATTCAGACAGTTCTACATTCATGTATCTTATACAAATTAGTCAAATCTTTAGTTGCTATGTGCTTAAATCTCATTCAAATAGTTCTACATTCATTCATCTTATACAAATTAGTACCATACCCCAGACAGGGATCTGATCCTTGCTGGAACCTGCCTGGTAACTCACGGGGTTACGTGTGTATCATTGGAAAAAAAACCATTTCAATCAATTTTCACAATTTACCAAAACAGACACAATGCTGAACAGTTCTTACCGAATCATAAACAAATGGCACACACAAATGAACAAACAGACCAGGAAAAAAGGAGACAAAGACAACAGTGACAAGACAACCTACCAGAAATGTGTAGAAATTGCACAGAATACACAAGTAATACAAAGCAGTCTGATTCCAGCCTACCTGGCACTGGCACAGTGGGATAACCAAAGGCAGGGGGAGAATGGCGGGAGCTGCCAGGCCGACTGGAGGTAGGTACGGCAATGGCAATGGAGCTGCTCCATGAGGGGGCAGGGTGACTGGCACTGGTGGGTAAGTAGGAACTGCACCAGGAAGCCTGCAATACATGGATAGGGCACATCAATGACTACCGTCAGCTTTTCATCATGTCAGCGTCACTGTCAGCTTTTGATTACGACGACATCACTGTCAGCTTTTGATTAAGTCAACGTCACTGTCAGCTTTTGATTATGATGTCACTGTCAGCTTTTGATCATGACAACGTCATTGTCAGCTTTTGATCATGTCAACGTCACTGTCAGCTTCTGATCATGACAACGTCACTGTCAGCTTTTGATCATGTCACGTCATTGTCAGCTTCTGATCATGTCAGTGTCACCTTTTGATCATGCCAACATCATCATCAGCTTTTGATGATGTCAACATCTTTGTCAGCTTCTGATCATGTCAATGTCATCGCATTTGATCATGTCAACATCTTTGTCAGCTTCTGATCATGTCAACATCTTTGTCAGCTTCTGATCATGTCAACATCACTGTTAGCTTCTGATCATGTCAACATCACTGTTAGCTTTTGATCATGTCGACATCACTGTCAGTTTTCTATAATGTCAATGTCAGCTTTTCATCATGTCAGCGTCATTGTCAGCTTTTGATCATGTCAATGTCATTGCCAGCATTTGATCATGTCAACGTCATTGTCAGCTTTTGATCATGTCAATGTCATCGTCAGCTTTTGATCATGTCAACATCATCATTCTGCTTTTGGTCATGTCAACGTCATTGTCAGCTTTTTATCATACTAACGTCGTCGTCAGCTTTTATTATGTCAACATCACTGTCAGCTTTTTATTATTTCAACATTATTGTAAGCTTATTGTCATGTCAATGTCATTGTCAGCTTTTTGTCAGATCAAGGTCATTGTCAGCTTTTCATCATGCCAACATCATTGTCAGCTTTTGATCATGGCAAGATCACTGTCAGCTTTTTTGCCATGTCAACCTCATTGTCAAGTTTGTTGTCATGCTAACATCATTGTCAGCTTTCGACCATGTCAACGTCATTGTCAGCTTTTTATCATGCCAACATCAGAGAGAGTGACAATATCAGGTTTTCATCCAACACCCCATTTTGCATCGAATACGAGAAGATGAGTGGTTACTCCTCCTTCTCCACTTTCATTGTCCTACATGTTGTTTTTGTTTTTGCCTGAAGACACAAGAGATCAAAATGCATTATGTTTCGTCCTGTAATCTGTTTTGTCTGTATTGTCTTGCAGAACTAATACCCTTTCTTCTTTTTAAAAGTTTCAAAAATGACAATTTATGATAGGGAGGGGCTGAGGATGGAGGAAGAAAAAGCAAAAAATATGTACTGCACAAAAGATACCACATTCTGAAGGCATAATGCTTGAATGAAACTCACCACTTGCTACTTCACACAGACAGCAAAAAAAAAAAAAAAAAAAAAAAAAAAAAAAACCAACAACATCACGAAAAAAATAGACCAATGTAAAATTAAAAGAACTTCAAATCCAAAGGTGCAATTAACCCATGGGTCAGACTGAAATGAATAATCTGAGCACACTCTAGCACACACCAGGAAACCTACAAAGGGCATGGAGGGGGGAAGGAGGGAAACAGAAACGTTCTTTGAAAAGGAAAAAAAAAAAATGTACTCACAGATGCGAATGATCGCCTCTTCCTTGTGGACCTTAAAAAAAAAAAAAAAAAAAAGACAAAAGATTCATTAAAACATCATATGTCATGTTTAACTGCATAATCTAATCCAATTCTAATCTCTGAAAAGTGATATCTGAATCCTTTATTTAAATTACACACATACATCCATCATTAAAAAAAAGCCTGACTTCAATGTCTGTGTTTGAATTTTCATATGTATCCACATGATTCTGCCCCATGCCAATATTTCTCCCTGCACTCCCCTTCCTGTGCTAGCAAAGATACCTTTCATGTTTTCTTTCTTTTCTGCTTTTTCTTATGGAAGCGTTGAATCAAATCAATGATTAGAGTGAACTTTGATGATATAAAAAATCTCACACAAATTAACACCACTTTCTAGTAAAACATTGTGCAACATATTTCTAGTAGATTGCAAATAGAATATGAAGAAGATAAATTACAAGCTATGAATTTAACAATGACATTTCTTAAAAAAAAAAAAAAAAAAAAAAAGAAAGCAAGTAAAATGAATACAAAAACATTCTGCATAGACCCAACATTGAGGCATACCTCTGTGTCCTCGGCCTCGCTCCCGATGGTAGTGATGGTTGCTGTGAGATTGATTTCCAACCACAGAGATCACCTGAAACATAATCTATGTTTGATTATACTTATAAAAGTGCATGTGGGATCCAAAACCTAAAACCCGAAATATCTTTCCAACAAATGGCAGAACATGAAATGCACATCATACTAATTGATCCACTGGCATACTTACCCAATACCGACATGCATGCGCATGCACACACACACACATCCACACACTAACAGACCAAAGTATACTTTATGGCTACCAAAGTACATTTTATGCTTACAAACTATTAACAGCGTTACTGTCCAAATCTTTGTTGAAGTACTAAAGAAAGACATAAAAACACCTGTTTCAAAAATATAAAACTGTAAATCTTAACAAAAAGCACTGCAAGTTTTACACTAATATCAAGTTCATCTTTTTCTCACACCCAAATATTTTTTCCATGTGAAGTTTTTATAATGTGCCTCAATTCCATAATACTTACTAAATCAATTTTGAGTAATCTTTCACCCGTTTGTTAGCTCTGCTACGAATATTTCCTGGTTAACCGGCATGAAGACAATGAAACTGCTGCATTTCCAGAGCATGTCAAATTGTTTTAGTTCCCCTGTCCAAACCTAGAAGACACTTGCCTTGAATAAAAACAGAGAAGGAAGGTGGCAACAGAGAGTTTGACATTGTAGGTGTGGGCAGCCAAACTGGGAGTCTAATACCCCCCCCCCCTCCCCCTGAATAAAAACAAGAAGGAAGGTGGCAACAGAGAGTTTGACATTGTAGGTGTGGGCAGCCAAACTGGGAGTCTAATACCCCCCCCCCCCCCCCCCCCCCCCCCCCCAGTTTTCGACATATACTGGTCAAACTTTCTGCAGAATGATAGGCATGTGGAAAAGGGTCTTTGCCCTAGTGGTCCGCAGGCAGGTAATTTCATTTTAAGAAGGCTGAGTAAGCCACATGAGATACACCCAGTACCATCAGTTTGGTTGTATGGAAATCCTTGGAGTAATGGCTGGATAACAAAGGGATTCTGCCACAAGTCTGCCTCCAATTGTTGGAAGGTTGCAGACCAAGTGATGGTCCTTGAACTCCTGTGCCTTCAGTCTGAGGACCGATGAATCCCAGTGAGCCTGTTTGTGAGCATTCAGAATGGTCTGAGAGATCAATCTGTAGATGGCGCCAATTGTGACATCCCTCTGACAGTTCTTTTACAGATAACTGAGGAGGCTGCACTGGGGAGATCTGCAGTACTGAGATCTCTCCCTGTAGAAGCGCTGATCTTAAGAGAGGCATTGAGAAGTGCCTTCTGCATGTTCACTCAGAGAGAAAAGTATTGAATGGTGAGAGAAAAGAAAAAAAAAAGGGAGATTCTGGGAGCCGATTCTCAGTTTGAACTCACAGAGGAAATGAAGGGACAGGAACAAGACCTTCTGGATGTCGAAAACCTGGAGGCAGCCACCAAGGCCACCAATCTCCCCACAATGCCTACAGTACTTTGATAAAACAAACAAAATTCCATAGTACCTGTTCTCCTCTTTCTTCTTCATGAGGAACTCGTGGGGAATGACTGCGGGGAGAGTATCTGGAACAGAGACCATGACATTCTAGAACATTACAATCTAATGATATTGTAATTACATCAATTAATTCGATGTAATGAAATTAGCTTCTCCATTCTTTACTAACTCTTTCTTTTTTACAATGTTAATAAGGCATGATCTTTAAGTCTGGCATCTAAAAAATTTGCCATGTCATGTTCAAGTTTCCTTTCAAAATCACACCAAGCTACTCTCTGTAATAAAAATGGTACTTCCACTGTTCTTTCCATCCATCCCCTAGTTAACACATACCCTTTTTTTTCCAAAAAGTGTAAACTGGTGCAATCTTTACCTCATCCTAGACCTCTCCGTTATTCTTGTGTTTCATGCCATATCCATGTCGTTTACAAAATTAAAAAGGCAGACACCAGAGCAACTTAACCGACTCACCCAGTTTTACTTTCTGTGGAAGCCAGGGTGCTAGACACACATAGACCGGTGGGGGGCTTCAGGCTGCGGGGCTTGGACACGCCTTTCATCAGGATACTGTGGGGGGAGCTGGTGCTGGTGGGCTACCACTGGAGGGTTTTTGGGCTGGGCACCTGGACCTGCCTGTAGCTGATGTCCCGACGACGAGTGGGCAGCAGACAGGTGGCTGGGTGGGTGTCGACCTGCACTGTGGGTTGGCAAATCTAATAATGAAGGAATGCGTGGTGCACTCTGTGACCCTGATACTGGCTTGTTCACAGAGTGAGGCTGGGGTATGGCATGTGGTGGTTGAGTGAGCGACTGTGGACTGTCCAGCAGAGGCCTGGGTTGACCAGATGAAGACTGGTGAGTGATGGAGGAGGATGCAGGTGGACAGGCTGCGTTTCGTGTGATGGTGGATTGGGTGTGGGGGACCTTGATCTTTTGGCGGGGCCTGAAGTCTTGGAGGACCCTGTTGATGATGCTGAGACAGATGCTGGTTTGAAAGGGGGCTGGTGATGAATAGAAGGTTGTTGTGGGTGGCCAGGAGGTTGTCGAGTTTGAGGTGACTGAGGAGGGTTCTGACCAGGATGCGTTTGGGGTGACTGTAGTGGAACTTGCTTCTGCTGTGAAGATAAGGGTTTTCCTCTGTTGATCTACGGCGTGTATTCGAATAACCAACATCATTTGCATAGGCAGTCACTGCCGTGCGTAGGGAATTATTGGGAATGATTCCATCAGGCGATACTCCATACTGGCCACAGGTGGGACACTGGTGATCCTCCGTTTCAAGCAAAGCATCCCGGATACCTGGAAAAAAGATAACAATCCCATGCATTATCATATATCTCATTCATAATCCATGAAGACATGATTATCAAGATACTAGAATTGCAGTATTCTGTCAAACTGGAAACTGCTGTTTTTGGTTGAGGATAATGAGAAGAAGGAGGGATCCTGAAAGCAGTGATCTGGTGATGCCAGTTTCACTACTGGCAGAAATCACCAATATGAAGTTGTGCTTACATCAGCGCTGATAACAGAGAAAAGCTGCAGAGAGAGGGAGAGGAAAAATGAAACCATTAATGAAATCAAAACTCAGATCCAGAGTCAAGGGTGGTGCTGGCTTCCCTCAGTCACCAAGAATCTTTAAAACACACAATCCAACATGTATAACATTAAAAATACGTACATTCATCACAGTAGCTGTTCCCACAACATGGGACAAGTGCAGCATCCATCATCAAGTCATTGCAGAGGCGACATTTCAGCTCTAAAGGTATCTGAGGCTTTTCTGGCTCCATACTTTTCGGCTGAGGGAGAAAAGGAGGGTGTTCCTTTTTTACCTTCCTTATATGCTTGTCTGCAACAAAAAAAAAACGCCAAACCAATAAATCACACACGAGTTCCTGTTGAACCAGCATTTGTGAGATCGTAAACACAGAGCAGTCTTACTTTATTACTCTATTCTCCATTCACATACTAAGTATTTCTAAAAGTATGGACAACAAGCAAACAACACACACACTCACATACACACATGGTGCTTAGTACAAGCAATGCACTCAATGGATTCAATTTTCAAAAAATTATCATCTCAAGAATCAAACTGTCTGAGACACATACGTAACAAAACAGACATGACTGAATACATTCAACAGTAACAACGATTTTACATGGACTTAAAATTGTCATTCTCAAGGAGCTTATTTAGTTTTAAAAAAAAAAAAAAAAAAAAAAAAAAAGAGAGAAAAAGAGGGACAGAAACAGAAGGAACAATTTTTTTTTTTCATGTGGGAACATAGTGAGCACAAAAAGTGTACCTTTTAAAAAATTTTGTAAAACATTTTGCTCTGAATGAAGAGAAAAAAAAAGAGAAAACAAGAAAGAATACGACAGTATCAGCCAATAGAACTAAGTTGAAGATATTTGGTAGAAGAGTTGGAAGTCTGAAAATGACTGGATATTGTTGGTCATCTGCAGGGACTTGTCTATACCTTACGACTGTTGTATGGGCCATAGAGTGTGGTGTACTTAGAACACTGCAGAAAATGGAAGACTGAAACAGGTCATTAAACTAAATTACAGAAAAACGACTGATTAATCTTTAAGTGATCACCTGATTTCAAAACTTAAGTGACAGCAACTTAAAAGAGAGTGGGTGCTAATGTGAGAGAAAACAGTAATGATGTTTTGATATAATTAATTTTGATTTACATTTTAGTGAAGGGCAACTAATTTTTTATCACTCATAATTATCTGAAACGATTACCTACTGTTTAACTGTTCATCTCTTGTGAAACAAAACACTTCTTCCACCCCAAATCCCTTCACACCATACACGCTTCTGTTAGGTCCTGCAGTAATACTAGAAAAGTCATCACTGAATATAATCACTTGTATCCTATTTACACTCTTTCCCTGCAAGACTGCTTTTTAAGGAGATCCAGCTCATTTCTTCAGGTGCACTTAAATCCCCACAGTCACATGCATGCTCATACTCTTTTCCCAGATAAGGCTTGAGATATTTTAGACACCTTTCACAAACATTGGATGATCTGCTCATTCATTAGAGACATGGTGGGCATAACATGGCTGGTGTCAGTGACCAATATCAACAAAGTAGCTAAAAACCACAACCCAGTCATTTAACTCACGCATCAATGGTAGGCACAGCAAACTGTCCACGTTGAGTCATGAGTGCTCCTGGCGCCAGAGGATCATCCACAAATGTTAGGAAGCTGTTTGGTATGCCGGTGGTCCTTTTAATGTGAGGCGCATAGTTTTCCTGCTGTCTAGGGCAGTTGCTCACATAATGTCCTGGCTGGTGACACCGACGACATAAATAGCCCTCCGGCACTGGTCCAGAATGTGCTTACCCATGTAACTGAAAAACAGTCAAGACCATTTTCCAAGTTCAGACTTTGTTCAGTAGCTATGTTATAGACAATCACCCTCAAATCATTGCTCCTATCAACTCGTCATGCACCGATAGTTTATTCATATGTTAAGTGTTCAACACATCATCCAAGTATTCAAAGTTCTGTTTGTAAAATGAACACAAGACCTTCTATCAAATGATATCTACTGCCTGTCCTGCCACAAAGGCTGTATCAAGGTCAGCATCCTTTAAAAATATTCAATAACCAAGGTAAGGAAACTGGTAAGGGCAACGACGTCATAATTGACAATTTCTACTTCCCCTCCCCCTTTACTTCTCTCTCTCTTTTTTTTTTTGGGGCCACACTGTTCTTAAAAACAAAGAATAAAAATATGCAGACATAATTCTTTTCAACTTGCTTACAGCATACCGAGGATGTAACTTACTTGGAGGAATCAAAAGCCTTGTTGGACTGCGCCACTGCAGCTATCACCTTGTCTATTTCTGATGCATTGGCATTTGCCAGGTCAGTTGTCTGTAAAAACACAGTGTAACACCTTTATGTCACTTTTCCAACCAGTGGGGCAATCGAAGCACAGAAAAGGATTTTTTCTTTTTTGACTGTTCATTTTTGTAAGTTAGTGCATGTGTGTGTGTGTGTGTGTGTGTGTGTGTGTGTGTGAGAGAGTGTGTGTATGTGTGTGTGTGTGTGTGAATAAGGTGAAGAACATTTAGTAGGTAGATGGGATGCAAATGCAAGGATGTGCGTGAGCAATAAGATGTACAAAGGAATACTAATTTAGAACTAATAGTGTTTAGAATAGAAGATTTAAATATGAGATATTGGCAATATTTTATTCACAGCCTTGTACTGAGGGTCAGTAACATTCTCCCCACCCCCTTTCCCCCCAAATGCTAAAAAGAGAATCAGAATAAGATTTTTGTTGTCTTCGTTGCTTTTTTTTTGTGTGTGTTTATTTGGCTACAAAAAAAGTTTGCAATGCATTCATCATTTCGTCAGATACAAACTACAGCTTGATGCTCTCTTATACACACACATTTACCTCTTTATTTCTTGTTACCTGTGATCGAAGACAAAAAAAAAAAAAAAAAAAAAAAGCTCTTACACAAATAAACACCACAATTACACGTATCTGATAGACACTTGGATAGAATACTTAAGAACTTTGCATTAGGAAAGTTACAAATATTTTAAAAGAAATACCACAATCACACATTTCTGAGAGAAACTTTGGCAGAAATTTAAAAACAACTTTGTGTTAGGGAAGTTATAAATATTTTAAAGGAATCTCACCCCCAATTCTTTCTGTTAAGTCAATGAAAAGATCAGATATCATCTATGAATGAAATCCAGCACATTTCTGCACAGTTAAGAATGAATAAGTTCATGATCATCCTGTACAAAAACATGTAACTGTAAGATGTTCAGCAAATTTCCCAATGATGGAAATGAAATTAACAGGTTTATCAAATTTTCAATCACAAACACTTCATCTCATTATAACACACAATCCATGTTCATCCATAATAAAACTGGGAACTCCAGAAATTTATATTTATACTAAATACAAAAAAAAAAAAAACAAACAAAAAAAACTATCAATATCATTAGATGGGACCTCATACATAATGAAAGTGGACTCGACAATGGCCATCTCAAGCAACTTTCTGAATGGATTATTACTGTTAAGAAACAAAAGTTAAAATATCAATGCAGTGTGACAGGGCCGTGGGGATAGGTTGCGAGTGTGTGTGCGGGGTGGGGGAGAATGGCGAGTCCTGCTTTAAAGTTTATTTTACTTACAAATCTTTTTTTTTTCCTGTTACTGTCCTTATGAATTACAGATTTCAAAGCTTATAGTAAGAAAAAAAAAAAAAGATAATTATTCAAAATAAACCTTAAAATGTCACTTTTTATAAAGTTGTTCAAGTTTTATATACATCGTAACAATGTGAGTACCAAATTGTCTTTCTTCCAGTACAATTTTATCAGAATTAAGCGTTTGTTTTGTTATCGAAGTATTGTTAAAAAATTGTATTAGTATGTGAATTGTAAATTCACAGCTGAAAAAGACAGTTTTGTATGTGGACAGTATAAGTTCAAATATGAGGACTGCTCTCCCTTGTATTCGCTCAAGACTGAACATTTATTTCTACAGGATCAACACCTTTTCAACACAGTATCCACACCTTTTCAATTTTATTGCAAATTCAGACTCATTTCATCTCATCCTCTGGAAAGGGTTAGGTAGGTTACCACTAATGTTGGCCATTCTTTTGTAAACTTTGTGTGTGCAGCTCTCCTATATAGTTTTCATATCTTTCTGTTTAAAAAGGGTTAGGTAGGTTATTATTAATATTGACCATTCTTTAATACGCAAGTGTATGTATGCAGCTCTCCTATATAATTTTCATATCTTTCCGTTTAAAGAAGCTGCTTTGCAAATGAAATTCCTCTTTGGACATGGTCTCATAAACTGCTATTCTGTAACAATTTGACGCCAGCACCATTCAGCTTTGTGATGACTTCAACCGACAAGACATGCCGTTTTTCTTTATAAGTTCACAAACTGCACAGATAAACCATTCTGGAACAAATAAGGTAAGTCCCATATAATATCGCCCCCACAAGCTCCACAGATACCATTCTGGAACTAATAAGGTAAGTCCCATATAATATCAATGATATTAACATTGCACAATACATATATTCACAGTATTTTTATGAATGGGTTTTACCTGGATTTTCTGAAAATTTTAATGATCCTGAATGAAGGTACCTACCTGTTTAAGTTGTTCCAAGCTTAACTGCTTCTGTTGTTTCTGCACAAAATTACAGTCAAATGCATACAGTTTAGTGATTTTTCATCAACCCACATAAGAATAAATCAACTTGAGATCCATGTTAACTAGAAGAAAAGACAGTGGTTGAAGGAAACATACAGCACACATTTCATGACTTGTAATTGCCACATTTTTCACACATTCTCATTCTGCCAGGGTGGAAAGGACTACCAGTTGCTGGCTCTGTTTGAGACTATACAGGTGAATTTACAAACGCTTTAAATGGATGCATGAATAAATACTGGTATGCATGAGAGTAAGAGTGTGTGTATATCACGAGCAAGTATGTGTATTTGCATGCACATGGACACATACATGCATATACTGTGCACAGATGATCACTGTAAAAAAAATTAAATTACGAGTATATGAAATCACTTCCATCAACCAAAAAAGGGTAGAGGGCAACTCATTCTGATCTTTTCTGCAGTCAGTATTATTTCAAATTACACATTTGACTTCCACATCAAGCTGAACAGATTTGCTGATCAGAAGTTTTTTGTTTTTACTTGGCTATTGTTTTCCTCCATTTGTTTATCATCCAGACAGCAAATTTGCGACAACTCATTCAGTCTTGCCTCTGTATGCATATACTTGCAAACAATTAGGTCTGAAGTCTACACGCTCTTCATTCTCTGACAAAACTGTGCCTAGATTTTGCAGTCTTTTTTTTCCCCTTTATTTAAAAAATAATTGTTCAAAGAACTATCTAATACAGATTGTACAGCATAGCACATCAAATTTTGGTTTTTCAACATCAATGGCTGTATGACAATGCACATACATTATTACACATGGAATAGCCAATTCAAAAGTTTTTGCTTTATTTATTTGTTGTTGTTGTTACTTAGTCTGCGTTAAAAAAAGAGTTAATTTGATTAACAATCATTTCACATCTTTAAGTTCCAGCCCATTCAATGAAAAATTATCTGATAATCATCCCATATTATCATTACTGCTTGATGAATATACATGTTTGCAGCTGTTCCAATCGAACTTAAGCCAGCTTTCTTTGCTTTCTGGGAATATCATTTAGTATGTGACAGAGAGCAATATTGAAGTATTCTTGTTCATAGAGTCGGTGGTATTTGTCCAGTCCCTGCAAGATCCTCTTGAGAATTTATATGATAGTTCTTGACAGCATTGTCTCACCCAGATGCCGTCATCAAAAGTATCTGGTTATTTGTCATCATGGACATGGACATGACATCGGACATGTTACGAAGATGTAGCCACCACTGGTTTTGTGGAACAAAATAGAGTAATCAAGACAGAGGAGAAGAACCCAAGATTCAATGAAGTAGTGAAATCCATTAGAATGGCAGGCAACACCACCAGACAACCAAGGGCTGACTACTACTTGTTGGTATGCAAGCTGATGTGCTCACCAACACAAGGGTTGTCCTGCTGTATCCGAAGTACATGGAGATTGGAGCTTCCCATGTCTTTCTGTGTAAAGACTTGTGAAGTCAACTTTTCTAGAAGGCATAATTTTTGCATTTCTTCAGAGCTAAGCAGAGCTAAATCCATCTAGAGCTAAAGCTTTCGTATTAACTGACAGCTGCTAACTGTTTGTAATTCACACAAGCTTGAATTGCCCGTTACAGATCTTCAGTTCAGGTCAATCCTCTCTGGGCGTCCAGCACTTGAAGCGATGGCAAAGGATCTCCACTTGTCTCTCCTTGCTGCTGCTTTGAGGGCGATCTCTAGAATATCCTTTGCCTTTTAGCTCTCTTCACAGTTCTGCTCGAAGTTTCTTTGGGTCATCACTGGTTTTTTCCTTGAGGCATGTAGTGTAGAGCTGTTCTGTGCATGTGCTGAATGTCTCCCAACCATCTTCATCCATGAACCTGGATTGTCTTTAGCATTGTCACTGTCCTGCTTTCAAGGTCTAAACTGCAGTTGACTCTGATCTATGAAAATTCATGAATGATTTGCTTTCATATGTGGAAAGTAGAATTGCACGGATGAGTGCACATGTAAACAGTATACAAGTTTTAAGGTATGCTGTACAACACATAATCAACAAGCGCTTCATCCATGGGCCACATGCCAAGTAGTTGGTGCTTTTCCTTAAACAGTCTTGATTATACCAATTGGATTTTGCAAATCTAAAATGTTTCCAGTCACACATTCGTGCAAGATCCTGAACTAATGCAAACTGCATGCAGCTCAAGAAAAAACGATCCTATGTATTTACTTAGACTGTCATAACGTGTGAAGATTAATGATAGATCTCAAAATCAAGCAAAGTTCACTGAAAAATCATTAGAATATCTTGTATACCACACCATAAACCTTTTGTGACCTTTGAAAAAGTTTCTATCATTTTTTTAAAAATCCTGTACGGACTGGATGAACATCCTTGTATTCCTGCTATACCAAGAGCAGTGCGTGTATGATACATTTCCTATTTACCTTGCTTTTCAGGCAGCCATGATTGCTCTCTTTTGAGTACAGTACAATGTTTTTGCCTTTGTTTTCATGAACTGGATGCTGAAGTATCAGTTTTCATTCACGAGACATGCAAACACTATCTGAAAACAGTAGATTTCTCTTACAGGACTAAATTGTGTACGGAACTCTTTCAAAGAAATTCTGTACAGTTCTTGCGATACAAAGGTTTTCTCCACTCCTTTAAGTATATATATCTTCCTCAAACTGTTCAATACTGTGAAATAGGTTTAAACACTGTGTTACAGACGTGAAACTTATATGGGGTAATTGGTACTATGCCAGTGAACGTAGCAGCAACAGTGGATGCAGAAAACAGAAATAAGACAGAACTGGGTTTACTGGGGCAGGAAGTTCATTCACTCAACCATTCAGGCAAAGACAGCCGTTCAAACTGAAGGATTAATAATTTATTAAACAAAAATGGCACTTGGCACTGAAAATAACAGTACCAGTTCCCGAGATCACCAGCTGTCAAGTGCACACCAATTCTGATGAAGTCTGCTGTGTGAAGACCGATCCTCTTGCTGCTGTCACACATGGCTCTAGTTTTCTACTGCCAACTGACACTGCGTCTTTTTTCAATCACATGATTTCCCCTTTATTTTTTTCCCATGCTGTGAATATCCATTCATGATGACGTTGTTTCCAAATACGCTGAGACATGACGGGTCTGGTCTAAATGTTTCCGAAGGTTTCAACATCCAGCACTTGCAAGTCCTTTGACATGGATGATTCACAAAGTGATCAATACACATCCAGAGAAAGAGGGGAATACTGGGAGGCAAGGGTGGGAGTGGTGGGTGGGGGCTGCAGAGCACAATCATTTAAATATGTATGCCATCAACATCCATCCAATGGATATACCAATTCATATTCACAGAACTAAAAAAAAAAAAAATAATAATAAAAAAATAAATAAATAAAAAAGAATCTAATATAGTGGATAAAGAGAAGTTTTCAGCAACACAAACTACATCTAACAAACAGCAAAATTAAGCAGATTCTTCATGACATGCACTTCAATTAGTAGCAGTAGCTGCCGAATGGTTTATGCACTAAATGCACTTTCACTGACAAGATCTCAGATGGGTTTGTTCTTTCTCTCTCTGTCTTTTCCTTTCTTAGTTTTTTTTCCCCCTTTCTTTTCTTATCTGCCAAGTGGAACTGGAAAGAAAACAAGAGCTGTTCACTTCCATTGCCACCACCATGCTTTGCCCCACTGAAAATAAAGTGAAGCAGCTAAATGTCTACCTTGTCCATTTCTTAAGCTGCACACTATTTCAATGTGCAGCAGAAGACAGTCAACATTTATTCAAACATGCCTTGTATAGTTGCAAAATTTGCTTTTCTGTTACAAAACTGTAAACTTTTTGACATCTAGCACAATGTAGTGTACACCCATTCAAATAGGCATAGGCATATGTCCTGGAATAAGTAGCAGAAAACTAGACCTTTTTCAAGCAAGTTCAAGACAGTGGCAGGAGACTGAAATCAACACCTTTGCAATCCCCCCCCCCCCCCCCCCCCCCCCCCCAAATTTCTTTTCCACAGTGGACTGCGTAACTGTGGATTATGTGTATCATGTTCTTCAATGAACGACTGTGAAATGTATGTCATTCATTTATCTATTGTTTTGCCATCTGTCTGTTTTTCTTTTTGTGAAAAACATCTGCACAATGACCAGGGACATCTCAGACGGTACACACATATTACAAATGCCCTTTTGTCTTACTGGGGCCCAGGAATCAAGGGGAGCTGCATAGACTCTCTTGGCAGTCATGGGACAATGCCCCTGAAGCGGTAGATTTTTATCAGTGCTGCATTGGCATTTCCTGAAATTTGCCACATAATTGACAACTGATTAACTTACATCTCTGTATGCCAGGCACACACACACACACACACGCACACACAATCCATCACTGCCAATCCCACGCGTCTTGAATTGCTGGTACTTTTTCACGAATCTCCATCAATGATCCAGCTTGAAAACACTACACTTTTTTTTAAAAAGAGAAACAATTGTGCATGTGTGCGTCCATGCTTGTTTGAGTGAGTGAATGAGAACAGCAAGACTGCAATGGGATGCTGAAAGTTGCAACCTACTCCAAAATTCAAAATGGAAATGGCTCTTCCAGTCAGAGAGACTGGCAACTGATGTCCCACCTCCTCTACAATCCTTCTAATCAAGGACTATCTGACAACTTTCAAGAATGCAGAGTACGCAAGACTGTGTAGTTGCTACTTTCCCATTTTGTCATTCTCCTCTCAATAATTTTTTTTTTCTCACTTGATTTTTTCATAAACCAACTTGAAATTAAAACCATTCCAAAATCCATCTGCAAAGGCATGGGATGTATTAAATCTGGACAGAAATTGACCGCGTCTGACCACCAAATTTGTGCCACTGTGATTAAGAACACTGAGGTTAAAGTGAAACAGAAGTCTTGGAACAAGCACTGAACAGAAGTACTCTATGCAGACGCAGATTTCTGCCACAACCGCGACATGCACTATTTTGGGTATTTTTACAAAATATATTCAGACAGAACCAAGCCTAATACAACAATAACCATATGTTTTTGAAAACTTCAAATCATGTTCTTTTAGGGAAAAAAAACAAAAAAAAAACATACAATCCTGTGCTCATACACATTTCACTTGCCACTGGTTTGAAAAGTGTAGGAAAACAGCTATCAGCAAAACCTTTTTCTCCTCGTAGGTATGGATGAAAAAATCAATATGATCATAACTGTAGTAAACACAATGTGTTGTAAACACATAAAAAAACAATCTATCTTTCACACACACAGCTGTGTGCATGGTCCAGACTTCGAACAGAGTGCTGCTGTCACATAACTGAAGAAAAAATGCCAAAATTTCATCATCATTCGGTATGTACAACTCACCATCATCACTCATATCCTTTCTGTCTGATTCGGCAAGTTCGGAAAACAGTTTTGAAAAGTTTGGAAAAACAGTTCCAGCTCTTCATCTGATCTTTCTTCCATTATTCTTTCAATCACTTCTTCAAATAAATGAGATGTTTCTGTTCGCTACCACTCGCTGATGCTTCGGTGCCGACACCGTGACGAAGACGGGCGGCTAGAGTTATCTCTAACTATCCCATGATATGAGCAAAAAAGAAGAATTAAACGCGAGATATACACTAAGGGAGAGTACCACCCAATAGAGGAAAGCCTCAGCTTTCTGCAGATACGACGATTATTTCCTTTAGACCGCACAGATACATGTGAAATTTTAGCAAATCATCGATCACCTGGCTGGCGATGCGTCAGTGCCAAGCATTTAACCCGTCGCCCACCAGGTGATTGAGACGGCAACGAGTTAAGAACAACGAGTTAAGCATCAAACAAACTGTTGTAAAATCAGCAATTTAAGATTCAATGTTAATTGCAGTTTCAATGAGGCAACCCCACCCCCCTTCTCTCTGTACCTCAGTTGTACTCGGTCATAGCAGGAAACCAAACTGGGTACCAAATATGGCCGGGGTCATACAGCTTTCATTCCTGTTTATGGTCTAAATGGATTGGAAAGAGCTGGTCACCTTCCTGCAAGTTCCATTCCTCTTGCCAGAGGTCTCTGACATAAGCCTGAGTTTAGGTTCCGGATTGGTGAGGAATACAGAATCTGCTAAACTCTGGCGTTCTGATCTCATTCAAGAACTGTGTTTTGAGCATCAAATTTCAGATGTGATCATTTCAAATAAATTCAGCAGTTGGGGATGCTTGAAGTTAGGGTCAGCAATGGCCTACAATGCAGAAAGTAAATCAAAGAATGAGGACATCTATGTCTGGACTCAGAAACCATCTGAAGAGCCTGGTCCAATGCCAAGGGCTCAGCAGCGTAGATGGAACTGTCTGTGGGAATGTGTTTTCAACACCCAAGAGATACTGTGAGGGAACTCTTGTGCAACAGCAACGGAAGCAACTCCCACATCAGATTTGGAGCCATCAGCAAATATTTGAAAGGACAGAAATTTAGGGGAAAAACTGAAGATTCTGGCTTGACTTCGCAGTATCACCTGCAAGCTTATCTACCATATTACATATAGAAAACACATGTGCATGCCCTGCACACCCTCCACCCACTCAAAATGCTTAAACCAAATTAATCTTGGAAAGCAGTCTCCTCTAAATAGGAAAAATCCTGTGAAAGTACTGGCAAGAACCTACAAAACTGAATCTGTGGTTGATGATGCTGCTTACTCCTAAATCTGTGAAACAAATAAACAATCACAATCTACAATACATGTAATTCCAGCAGTATCACAGTCATATAAATACATTGCCTCGTTGATGGAAATGAACACTTGCTCAATTTCTGAATTTCAACTTTACAAGAAGAAAATATTCAATATACTTCAAGTCACACGAACACATTTATTTACATAGCGTTTTGGTCTACATTTCTAGGCCTCTTCCCTAAAAACCTGCAAAAGCCAAAATCAAATCTTGATATATGTTAGAAGGAAGAGTGTGGGGATGGCCACAGTGGGAGAGAGCTAGAATGGAGGGTAGTGGCGATGAGATGGCTCTGAGCAAAGGAGACGCTTCTGCCATGTGTGGGGACCCAAAGGTATGCGCAATTCAAAAAAAAAAAAAAAAGAAGAAGAAAAGGTGTCTATTGTCATTCACATGCAATGAATTAAGGGAAAAAAAAACATGAAGGGCCATAGGTAAAATGCACAAATGGGAAGGACAAAGGCATGCTGATCTTGTTTGCATTTAATATATCTGATTATTGTCAACACACTTACATGGAGACTGCTGTTTTCTTCTCGATGGTTCATGCTGATTTGGTCAACCAAAATAGCAAAATATTTGTTTCCACACACAGATTAAAACATTCCTAATCAAAAGCAAAACCAGGACTGTATGTAATATATACTGAAATTGATGAAAATTGGGATTCAAATGATAAATCAACATGCACAAAACTGAGAAAGAGAGTGAATGACAGCATGTCTGACAATTATGAAGAGGGGAGAGAGAGAGAAAGTGAGCTTAGGTTTCAATTAAAAAAAACAACAAACAAACAAACAACAAAGGTTTAACCAAATAAAAAAGGAAAAAAGAAGTTTCTCAATTCCCACCTAGATTTCCCCCTCTGGCATTTTTTTTTTTTTTTTTTAAACAGCATTTGCCGTATTGATCATCAGTCATCAACTTAGTGACCTTTCACTCTTTGTACTTTTATTTTCCAAGCCTGATTTTCCCATGCCAGTTCGGACAGAAAATGCACTTGCCCATATTATGAACTGGGAGTGCAATAGTAACCGGACTATTTGAAGTGCTACAACATGTGCATCAAAATCTTGCAGCCTATGTTATCTGAGGAAAACCATCTGCTGAAGAACATTCAACAGCAAAGATGATCAACTCTCAAAAAGTGATGCCACTGTCTGCAACTCCCCCAAACACCCCTTCAGCCTCGTGTGAGTGAGTGAGTAAGTGTGAGCGAAAATGAGTGCGAGTGTGTGTGTGTGTGCGCGCATGTGTTACATCACAGCCCTAGTCTACTCAAGGTCAGATAATCAACCTGAAAAACGTTTTCAAAATTCAAAGACTTCCCGACTTCTAGCACTCAATTTGAACCCCGATATTAAAAAACATCTCCACAAAATTGTGCTTACATAAACTAGAGCTATGTGGCTCACACTGATGTTTTTTTCTTGTAGAGACTAGCTGCCTCTTCTATTAAATGTGGTCCTACAAAGCAAACAAAAGAGAGAGAAAAAAAAAAAAAAGGGGGGGGGGAACAATTGTAATTGTGCTCAGAAGTGCAGTGACTTTCATCTGCATGCCTTAACTGAGAAACTGAAACAAAGGTAGCTGAATACACTTATCTGCAAAAACAAAAAACAAACAAAAACAAACAAAAAACATACCAAGCAAACAGAAACTCAATGACACGGGCATCCAATATTTGCCCACTGACAAGTTTTCAATCATAGTAAATAACAACTGAAAAAAAAAATCCAAACATACAAACAAGACTCATATTTCAAAAAGAAATAAACACATCATTCTCACAAGAACTGAATAACCCAACTCTCGTGATACAGATTCCTCTTCCCCTGCCTCCCCATTGTGTCAAATATCTGAACCAATAAAGCAAAATGTAAAAGGAACAAAGTACATGAATACACTCACACAACAAAACACCCATCACATTTCTAATGATTTGGTATGGCTCATATTCAAAAGCACCACCCATATCAGAATACTGCACATACAGGACTGACTCGGTCAAGCAGCACCAATGTACTGGCCATCAGGAAAAAAAGCTTCCCATCATTGTATGCATAAATGATCCAATCCATCAGTCATCAAGTACTGAATAGGTGAAGCACTAGATATTTAAATACAACTTTTTGATCCAGGAAATCAGGAACAAGAAAGACAAAAAAAAAAAAAAAAAAAAAAAAAAAAAAAAAAAAGAAAAGAAAGAAATTGCTTGCCAAATCCCAAACAAAGGTTTCCACAGTATTCATTCAAGATCCTCCATCATCTCTCTTTTTTAAACAAAGTTCCATATATGACCTAAGCACAGTAAACATACAATTAATACTCTGGGTCCAAAGTTTTGACTGTAAAATGCATTTAGTTTTTCCAGTCATTAGGAATGAGGATGGACACCATTTCCTTTCAATTTAGGTCAATTACAAATTCAGTTTCAGAAGTACATGTTAAAGGAAAATAAACGGTTCCCTTCTCAAGTAGAAAAGTAATGATTTATTGAGTAATCGGTGCCATGAATGCATTGATACAAATGAACTCTTGTTCTGCAAGACAAGACAAACTGTGGCATTTTTCCATCTTACTAACCTGTTTTAACCTGCCTTTCAAGTCACTATTTCCCAACAGCCCACAAAAAGAGACTATCGGAGACTTTCTTCAGAAAATCAAGTATTTTTTGTTGTTTTCTATTTTTGATTTATTTTCTTTTCTAATGTTTTGCAGACAACCTGGACAGTCTCCAAAACCCAATGACCAGAATGAGTATCTGAAACATTATTCATACACTTGTGTAGCAATGAGATTTTTTAAACTCTTTCCTATAACTGTAAACAATTTCTTAAAAAAAAAGATCTAAAGGCAAAATTAAACATACTTCTTCAAAAACCTCCATATAATTCGTGTCCATCTTCACACCCCCAAAATTAATGACTGAAATGATAAGATGCCTTTTGTGTTACATTTTTTTTTGTTGTATTTTTTCAATTTTTTAAACACAAAATATGTGCACACCCAGCACATTCAGCATTTCAGGTTTGATTTAATTTCATATTTTGGAAGTCCGCAATTTTAATTTTTTTCCTGTGGAGGTACAGAGCAGATAGTGAGCAACAATGCTGATTCAGTTCATTAATGGGAAACTAACAAGACAAATACAGTGTAACCTGTCAAATAAACAAAACAAACACGGATTTAAGTACACAAAACAGACCATAAATTTTTCACAAATGTATCTTCGTCAGAATTCACAGATAACAGACATAAATGCCCACAAAACATTACTATGCAGATGATTGTCAGCAGCAGAAAAGCAATGAAGTAAAGGAATCACTCAATGAAACCATCTAATCATCCAATACTTATAAACGACCAACATCGAATCAACCTTGTGATGCTTTATGTCATTGATAGGACAGCAGTTAATCTATGGGTCACAGCAGAACATGCTCGAAAGTGTCAATAAATTGCGGCGAACAATACAGATTACGCTAGTTGACCAGCATCTCACAAGGATCCTACAACTGCATTTTGTAGAGCAAGATATACTTCAAAAGTGACAAAACATACTAAAAAGTCAAGCATATGAGGAAAAAAAATCATCAGCAAAAGCCTCGGGCCCACCTCCAATATCGGAATATTGTGTAGCTTCTTCATCAACATGTTTCATTGTTTTGGTTTAAGCGCACCGTTTGCTTTGTCATCATACTTGCCTAGGTCAGCACCACTATTAGCATTTTCCAGAGAGAAGGTAGAAACCAAGACAGCCAGTAACATAACAAGTAACCTCTCTGACATCATTCGTACCCAAGGATGATATTCTGACAGTAATTCAACGGGTCATCGGGTCTCTGTCATCTAATTACTCAGAAATTCAATGGGTCATGGGTCGCTTCATCTAACTACTCTTTTAGCAGAGATCAGAACTTGCCATGTTATTTCAAAACCAAGAATTCAAGTGTGCATATGAATGCATACATTCCAATCTTCAGCTGTGTTCATACTTTAAGGCAAGAAATGGCATGAAAATTAACCATTGTTCTTTTAAAACTCATTTTTTTTTTTTAGGTGTTTATGTTAAAAAATAAAATAATATAAAAAAAACCTGCAAAAAACATGTTTGGGTGATTTCAAAGCTCTTGTGTGATTTGGGGAACCACAAATTGGGGCAAAATAATGGGGGGGGGAAGGTTCATAACTATATTTCTATCATAGCAGACATGTTAGCACTTGAAACATATCTTTCCTTGTTTTGCTGAACTTTTAGTAATGCAATTGCAAAAGGACTTTTATGTATCTAAAGTGCTTTTTTTCAACAATTTTTTTTCCATATGGTCGCCATCAGGGTTTGCGTTTCATTGCTTTTGAATTTTTCAAATAGAAATAGCAAATGATAAGTGCTGTTTTGACTTGCGAATAAAATGTAATTGCATGGAGAAATCAGTTCTGATCAAAAGAAAAAAAAATTACCAAGCTAGCCAGTCTGGATCCAGAGATTTTGTATTCCTTGCACATCAACTGTTGTCAAAAAAAGAGATTTTGAGAAAACGATGTTTGAAAATAAAGAAATTAAGCAATTTTCACATGCATCTCCTTCAAATAAATTCTTTTTTTACCAAGAAAAATGTGAAAACAGACAAAATGAACACCACAGATGGTTTCAACAGACTTTCTAGAGCACAGAAATACATAACTCAAAACATGACTTTTGAAAGAAAATAGTCAAATTTTCGTGCCACCTCTCCCCTTAACTCATCAAGCATAATATCAATTCCAGATAGGCAGCTGGTTACATAAGAAGTAACCTCTCGGACATTATTTGCATCCAAGGACAATATTCTGAAAGAATTTCAATGAGCCATCAGGGCTCTTGTCATCTAACTACTACTCTTTTACAGTCATCAGAAGTTTGCAATTTTATTTCAAAACCATGAACATAAGTCAGCGTAGGAATGCATATACTTGTTAACCATATTATCAATTCTAAAGAAAAGGTAGAAATCAAGACAAAGAGAAAGGCGTCACTCTGTGTGGACTAGTCCATATACCCTACACCACATCCGCTAAGTTTGAGATCACACTACGTATGATTTTAGCTGATGGATAAATGAATTAATGACTAAGATGAGAGAATTGAAGAAGAGGGCCTCGCTGCTACGACTCCGCGGATGTCTGACCTACTCATTAGCCCAATGTGCTGGTCAGACCTTCAGTGCCAACCTACCTAGTGTGTGTGTAGTGGAATGTACGTGTGTGTGTATGATGTGTGGGCATGGGCCCATGTGGGTGTGCGTGCATGCGTTGTGAGTGTGCATGTGCGCGTTTGCCAAGTACGCAACAAGCAACCTCTCTCACATTATTCATATCCAAGGACAATATTCTGACAGAAATTGAATGGGTCAGTAGGTCTCCCTCATCTAACTACTCTTTTAGCAGTGATCAGTACTTGCAATGCTGTTTTTAAACCTTGTATGTAAAGCGAGCATAGGAATGCATCTCTCTCTCTCTCTCTCTTCTATGTCTATAATTAACTCATCAAGCATAATATCAAGTCTTAGCACACTGACTTTGGTTTCTTCCTTCAGGAACTCATAAAAGCAGCTTCAGAAAAAAATCCTGCCATTTATGACAATTAATTCAATCTGGTTTTAAAGATGCTGTATGCCTCTGTTAATATATGCGCAATATAAGACTAAAAAGAAAAGAAAGAAACAGAGCTTTACGCAAGTTGTAAAGTTGCCTAAAATATTCACTTTTGCACACCAGCCACACAACTAAAAACTTCCATGCTCACAAATAAGACAGACTATAAACAAGAGAGAGCGGGGTGTGAAAGAGAATATCACGAGAATCTTTGTCAAAAAATGGTGAGAGTCTTTACTTTGGAAACTTATTTTCCTGCAGCCATAAAATTTGCAGAACCACTTGACCCCATTCTTTCAACAAAACCACACAAAGAACAAAAATAATAATACAAAATTGGACGAAATCAATAACCCAGCAGAGATCCCAATAACATTGCCAGCCCCAAAAGGGACCTTTAAAAATTTACATTTTCACATGTTATCTTGTGAGCAACAAAACTCATATCACACTTTTTTTAAATAATGTCTATATTATCACACATGAATTTCTTGAAATAACATGTACAGGAAAAAAAAGTTCTCATAAAAATACACTTTGAGAATAATACTGCCACGGATATGTCAATGCTTCGTGTTCATATATTTCATTGCAGTCCCTTCAGGACATAAACATGTATATAAAAGACAGAAAGAGGGCAAAGAAGTACAGAATACAGTCTCAAGCCACATTACTGTCAAACTTTCAAATGGCAAATATACTTATATTTCAGTAGAAAAATACAACTTCGTTCCCATGTATTGTTCAATTTCTGAAGTCACGTGGCCCTTCGGACTAAAAAAACATGCCATAACTGCAGAGGTAGCACAATTTGTTTTTTCTTTAACATGCCAAAAGCACCTGGTCTACACGACTGCTATTTCATACTGCTAGAAGACACACAAGATGTCTGCAACTTTACTTGTTCCTACATGATAGGGATCACACACTTCATCCATGCACTCTGTTGCCATTTTCAAAACGGATTTTGCCATACTTTTCTTTTCTTCCCTTTTTTTTTTTTAAAAATTTAAAAATGTTCTTCATATTATTATTTCATCATTAGGCAAGATGCATCTGTAAATTACATTCAGTCCAGTGCAGTCTCACCCTGAAACACATCTGAGTTTTCTGTTCACTCCCTGATATCAAACACCCTATTTGACCTGTTAAATCCACTGACATCACATGAAATTTTCCTTTGCACAGTCCCCTCAAGTACAAACTGAAAGCAGGTCACAGGTGGGGGTAAACTTCCTCAATGATGACCTGGAACAATCCAAAACAACAAACCTCAATGTATCAAACAAATTTCAGATCTAGCATTACTGACTTGTTGCTAGCCTTCCATCAATTTCAGTCTGGAAACATTATTTCAGAACTTTCCATATGGCACTTTCAGGGACACCTGAAGCATTCAAACAATATACTTATTCAGATAGCTTCAAATATTAATGATGTTGTCAACTTTACTGATCATCACTGAGATCTAATCTTGGTTTCTTGTGGTCACATCAGCACCATCACACCTCCTCTCACTTTAGAAAACATACAACATTGTTACACCAACTTTTCAAGTTATCAAACTGTTACCAAAAGAAGAAAAGAACACAAGACACAAGAAAATGGTCTTATAATCTAGGCCTGATGATGGATCTTTCCCCAAACTGTTTTTCTATTTAATTTGTTCCCTTTTTCAAGGCTTTTACAAACAGTAACAACAACAAAATCAATTAACAATAACTGAAATATGAAAGGTGACTTGCGCTCAGTGTACACCACCATCAGTCTGGAAATGATATGGCACTACGCTGCAACTACCAGTAATGAATGGAGACAAAGAAAACAATGGCACAGGCCTCAAACACAATTTGAAGTTTGTTTTCACATACAATTTCCAAGCAATGCACTTAAAAAAGTAATTTACAAACAATCCAAAAGTGAAGTTTGCAAATACACAAAACCCTCACTTCGTTCACAGATCATGCATTTTCATTCAACACTTCCATCCATTCATATAAACCGTAAAGAAATCACAATCAGTTTCTGATAAAAATAAAAACTGAAATCTTTCTCACCAGTTATACCCAGACAATATCTTTATGAAGGTTATTCAGATTTTACCATTTTTGAACAGGAGCAGTGGGGGGTGGGGTGGGGTAGGTGGGGGGTTGGGGAAATGCAGCAGATTAAATTTCTGAAATACACTCAAGATAAAAAAAAAATTGACATCTCAGAGTTCTGCGGTGAAAGTCGGTTTTATTGATGTTTTTTTTATCTTGAAGTTATTTCAGAAATTTATCTCTGATTCCCAAACCACCACTACCCACCACACCAGCTGCTCTGTTCAAAATGGTAAAATCTGCATACCTTCATTAAAGATAGTGTTGGGATATAACTGCTGTGAGAAAGATTTAGATTATTTTATCAGAAACTGATTGTGATTTCTCTTCGGTTTTTATGAATGGATGAATGTGATTGAATGACAAATGGTATGATCTGTGAACGAAGTGAGGGTTTGTGTATTTGCCAAAACTTCACTTTGGATGTTTGTAAATTACTTTTTTAGGGCCATTGTTGGGAAATTGTATGTGAAAACAAACTGCAAATTGTGTTTGAGGCCTGTGCCCTTGTTTTTCTTGTTCTCCATTCATTATTGGTAGTTGCAACGTAGTGGCCATTATCATTTCACGCTTATGGTGGTGTGACATCTGAGCGCAAAGTCACCTTTTAAGATGTCAGTTATTGTAATGATTGGTTGTTGTTACTGTTTGTAAAAAGCATTGAAAAAGGGAAAACAAATTAAATTAGAACAAAAACAGTTGGGGAAAGAGTATCCTTCCATCAGGCCGAGATTTATAAGACCCAGTTTCTTGTGTTATTGTGTTTTTTTCTTTTTTGGTAAAATGTTTGATAAACTTGAAAAGTGGTGTGAACAATGTTGTATGGTTTCTACAATGCGAGGAGTGTGATGTGTGCTGATGTGACCACAAGGAAGAAACCAAGATTAGATCTCAGTGATGATCAGTAAAAAGTGACAACATCAATTAAATATTGAAAGCTATCTGAATAAGTATATTGTTGAATGCTTAAGGTGTCTGAAAAGTGCCATATGGAACATGCTGAATATAAGGTGTCCAGATTGAATGGATGGACGGCTAGCAACAAGTCAGTTAATGCGTAGAATCTGGAAAGTGTTGATACACTTGAGGTTTGTTGTGTCGATGGCTTGTTCAAGTCATTCATTGATGGAAAGGGTTACCACCTGTGACTGCTTTCAGTTGTACTTGAGGGGAACTGTGCCAAGGAAATTTATGTGGATGTCAGTGGTTTAAAACAGGTCAAATAGGGCTGTTTGATTCAGGGGAAGGTGAACAGAAAACTCAGATTTGTTGTCAGGTGAGAATGAACTGGACGTGAATGATAATTACAGAGATGCATCTTGCCGAATGATTGAAATTAATAACATGAAGAACATGTTAAAATTAAAAAAAAAAAAACAGGGAAAGAAAAGAATTAAGTATGGCAAACATCCTTTTGAAATGGCAACAGAGTGCATGGATGGAAAGGGTGATACACTATCAGTAGAAAAATGTAGAAAGTCTGCAGGACATATTGTGTCTTTCTAGCAGTAGTGAAATAGCAGTCGTGTTAGACCAGGTGCTTTTGGGACCTGTAAAGAAGAAAAAACATTGTGTACCTATGCAGTGTCGGGCATGTTTTTTTGTTAGTTCCGAATGGGCCACGTGACTTAAGAAATTTGAACAATCCATGGGAAAGAAGTTGTATTTTCTATGGTAAATCATAAGTCATTGCCCTTTGAAAGTTTGACCGTATGTGGCTTGAGACTGGTCTTTGTACTTATTTGCCCTCTTGGTCTGTCTTTTATATGTACATGTTTATGCCTGAATGGGACTGCAATGGAAATTCTGGCGAACAAGAAGCATTGAAATCTGCCGTTGCTAGTCTATTCTCAAAGTGTATTTTTATGAGGAACTTTTTTTTTTCCTGGTACAGGTTTTTCAGAAAGTCATGTGTGAATAATATAGACATATTAAAAAAAAGTGTGATAATGAGTTTTGTTGCTCTCACAAGATAACAATGTGAAAATGTAAATTTTTAAAGGTCCTTTGGGGGCTGGCATGGTATTTGGGATCGCTGCTGGGTTATGATTTCGTCAATTTGTATTTTATTTTTGTTCTTTGTGTGGTTTTGTTGAAAGAATGGGGGCAAGTGGTGGCTGCAAATTTATGGGCTGCAGGAAAAAGAAGTTTCCAAACGTAAGAGATTCTCCCCATTTTTTGACAAAGATGTCTGTGATCTGGATTGCTGTTCACACCGCTCTCTTTGTTTATGTCGAAGTCTTTATTTGTGAGCATGGAAGTTTTAGTTGTGTGGGCTGGTGTGCAAAAGTGAATATGTTTTAGGAACTTTACAACTTGCGTAGCTTGTTCTTCTTTGTTTTTAGTCTTATTATTGCAGCATATATTAACAGAGGCATACAGCAGTCTTTATAAACAAGTCGAATAATTGTAATAAATGGCAGGATTTTTTTCTGAAGGCTGCTTTATGAGTTCCGTCAGGAAGAAGAAGAAACCAAAGTCAGTGTGCTTAAGGACTTGCTATTATATGCTTGATGAGTTATTATGACATAGACTAGAGAGAGAGAGAGATGCATTCCTATGCCTCGCTTATACAAGGTTTTAAAAACAGCATTGCAAGTACTGATCACTGCTAAAAGAGTAGTTAGATGAGGGAGACCTACTGACCCATTCAATTTCTGTCAGAATATTGTCCTTGGATATGAATAATGTGAAAGAGGTGCTTGTTGCGTAATTGGCAAACGCGCACATGCAACACTCCACAGCATGCACGCACACACATGGGCCCATGCCCAACACATCATACAAACACACACGTACATTCCACTACACACACACTAGGTAGTTGGCACTGTGAAGGTCTGACCAGCACATGGGCTAATGAGTAGGTCAGACATCCGCGGAGTCGTAGCAGCGAGGCCCTCTTCTTCAATTCTCTCATCTTAGTCATTTATTCATTTATCCATCAGCTTAAAACATATCGTAGTGTGATCTCAAAACTTAGCGGATGTGGTGTAGGGTATATGGGACTAGTCCCCACAGAGTGACGCCTTTCTCTTTGTCTTGATTTCCTCTCTTTCTACCTTTTCTTTAGAATGATAATATGGTTAAACAAGTATATGCATCCTGCGCTGACTTATGTTCATGGTTTGAAATTAAAATTGCAACTTCTGATGACTGTAAAAAGAGTAGTAGTTAGATGACAAGAGCCCTGATGGCTGCATTGAAATTCTTTCAGAATATTGTCCTTGGATGCAAATAAGGTCGAGAGGTTACTTCTTATGTAACCAGCTGCCTATCGGGAATGATCTATGCTTGATGAGTTAAGGGGAGAGGTGGCACGAAAATTTGGACTATTTTCTTTCAAAAGTCATGTTTTGAGTTATGTATTTCTGTGCTCTAGAAAGTCTGTTGAAACCATCTGTGGTGTTCATTTTGTCTGTTTTCAACATTTTCTTGGTAAAAAAAAGAATGTATTTTTGAAGGAGATGCATGTGAAAATTGCTTATTCTTTATTTTCAAACATCGTTTTCTCAAAATCTTTTTTTTGACAACAGTTGATGTGCAAGGAATACAAAATCTCTTGGATCCAGACTAGCTAGTTGGTATTTTTTTTTCTTTTGATCAGAATGATTTCTCCATGCAATTACATTTTATTCGCAAGTCAAAACAGCACTTATCATTTGCTATTTCTATTGAAAAATTCAAAAGCAATGAAACGCAAACCCTGTGATGGCGACCATATGGAAAAAAAAAAAATTGTTGAAAAAAAAGCACTTTCGATACATAAAAGTCCTTTTGCAATTGCATTACTAAAAGTTCAGCAAAACAAGGAAAGATATGTTTCAAGTGCCTAACATGTCTGCTATGATAGAAAATATAGTTATGAACGTTTCTTTTTTTATTTCCCCCCCCCCCCTTATTGTGCCCCATTTGTGGTCCCAAATCACACAAGAGCTTTGAAATCACCCAAACATGTTGTTTGCAGGTTTTTTTTATATTATTATTTTTTAACATAACACCTAAAAAAAAAAATGAAGTTTAAAAGAACAATGGTTAAATTTTCATGCCATTTCTTGCCTTAAAGTATGAACCACAGCTGAAGATTGGAATGTATGCATTCATATGCACACTTGAATTCTTGGTTTGAAATAACATGGCAAGTTCTGATCTCTGCTAAAAGAGTAGTTAGATGAAGCGACCCAATGACCCATGAAATTTCTGAGTAATTAGATGACAGAGACCCGATGACCCGTTGAATTACTGTCAGAATATCAGCTTGGGTACGAATGATGTCAGAGAGGTTACTTGTTATGTTACTGGCTGTCTTGGTTTCTACTTCTCTCTGGAAAAAATGCTAATAGTGGTGCTGACCTAGGCAAGTATGATGACAAAGCAAACGGGTGCGCTTAAACCAAAACAATGAAACATGTGATGAAGAAGCTACAACAATATTCCGATATTGGAGGTGGGCCCGAGGCTTGTGCTGATGATTTTTTTCCCTCATATGCTTGACTTTTTGAGTATGTTTGTAACTTTTGAGTATATCTTGCTCTACAAAATGCAGTTAGGATCCTGTGAGATGCTGGTCAACTAGCGTAATTCTGTATGTTCGTTCGCCGCAATTTATTGACACTTTCGAGCATGTTCTGCTGCGTGACCCATAGATTAACTCTGTCCATCAATGACATAAAGCATCAAAAGGTTGATTCGATGTTGGTCGTTTTATAAGTATTGGATGATTAGATGGTGTTCATTGAGTGATTCCTTTACTTCATTTGCTTTTCTGCTGCTGACAATCATCTGCATAGTAATGTTTTGTGGGCATTTATGTCTGTTATCTGTGAATTCTGACGAAGATACATTGTGGAAAATTTATGGTCTGTTTTGTGTACTTAAATCCGTGTGTTTGTTTGTTTATTGGACAGGTTACCACTGTATTTGTCTTGGTAGTAGTTTTCCCATTAATGAACTGAATCAGCATTGTGTGCTCACTATCTGCTCTTGTACCCCTCCACAGGCAAAAACATATAAAATTGCGGATTTCAAATATGAATTAAATCAAACCTGAAATGCTGAATGTGCTGGGTGGGCACCTATTTTGTGTTTAAAAAAAAAATTGAAAAAATACAACAAAAAAAAATGTAACACAAAGGCATCTTATCATTTCAGTCATTAATTTTGGGGTGTTGAAGATGGACACACGAATTATATGAGGTTTTGAAGAAGTATGTTTAATTTTGCCTTTAGATCTTTTTTTTTAAGAAATTGTTTACAGTTATAGGAAAGAGTTTAAAACATCTCATGGCTACACAAGTGTATGAATAATGTTTCAGATACTCATTATGGTCATTGGGTTTTGGAGATTGTCCAGGTTGTCTGCAAAAACATTAGAAAAAGAAAATAAATCAAAAATAGAAAACAACAAAAAATACTTGATTTTCTGAAGAAAGTCTCCGATAGTCGCTTTTGGTGGGCTGTTGGAACTAGTGACTTGAAAGGCAGGTTATAAAAACAGGTTAGTAAGATGGAAAATATGCCACAGTTTGTCTTGTCTTGCAGAACAAGAGTTCATTTGTATCAATGCATTCATGGCACCGATTACTCAATAAATCATTACTTTCTACTTGAGAAGGGAACCGTTTTATTTCCTTTACATGTACTTCTGAAACTGAATTTGTAATTGACCTAAAATTGAAAGGAAATGGTGTCCATCTCATTCCTAATGACTGGAAAAACTAATGCATTTTACAGTCAAACACTTTGGACCCAGAGTATTAATTGTATGTTTACTGTGCTTAGGTCATATATGGAACTTTGTTTAAAAAAGAGAGATGATGGAGGATCTTGAATGAATACTGTGGAACCTTTTGTTTGGGATTTGGCAAGCAATTTCTTTTTCTTTCTTTTTTTTTTTTCTTTTTTTTTTTTTTGTCTTTCTTGTTCCTGATTCCTGGATCAAAAGGTGTATTTAAATATCTAGTGCTTCACCTATTCAGTACTTGAATGACTGATGGATTGGTTCATTTATGCATACAATGATGGGAAGCTTTTTTTCCTGATGGCCAGTACATTGGTGCTGCTGACGAGTCAGTCCTGTATGTGCAGTATTCTGATATTGTGTGCTTTTGAATATGAGCCATACCAAATCATTAGAAATGTGATGGGTGTTTTGTTGTGGAGTGTATTTCATGTACTTGTTCCTTTTACATTTTGCTTTATTGGTTCAGATATTTGACACAATGGGGAGGCAGGGGAAGAAAGAGGAATCTGTATCACGAGAGTGGGTTATTTCAGTTCTTGTGAGAATGATGTGTTTATTCTTTTTGCAAAATATGAGTCTTGTTTGTATGTTTGGATTTTTTTTTTTGTCAGTTGTATTTACTATGATTGAAACTTGGTCAGTGGGCAAATATTGGATGCCGTGTCATTGGAGTTTCTGTTTGCTTGGTATGTTTTTTGTTTGTTGTTTGTTTTTGTTTTTGCAGATAAGTGTATTCAGCTACCTTGTTTTCAGTTTCTCAGTTAAGGCATGCAGATGAAAGTCACTGCACTTCTGAGCACAATTACAATTGTTCCCCCCCCCCCTTTTTTTTTTTTTCTCTCTTTTGGTTTGCTTTGTAGGACCACATTTAAAGAGAGAGGCAGCTAGTCTCTACAAGAAAAAAAAATCAGTGTGAGCCCACATAGCTCTAGTTTATGTAAGCACAATTTGTGGAGATGTTTTTAATATCGGGGTTCAAATTGAGTGCTAGAAGTCGGGAAGTCTTTGAATTTTGAAAACGTTTTTCAGGTTGATGTATCTGACCTTGAGTAGACTAGGGCTGTGAGTAACACATGCGCGCACACACACAACACACTCGCACTCAATTTTCGCTCACACTTACTCACTCACTCACACGAGCTGAAGGGGGTGTTTGGGGGAGTTGCAGACAGTGGCATCACTTTTTGAGAGTTGATCATCTTTGCTGTTGAATGTTCTTCAGCAGATGGTTTTCCTCAGATAACATAGGCTGCAAGATTTTGATGAACATGTTGTAGCACTTTCAAATAGTCCGGTTACTATTGCACTCCCAGTTCAAATATGGGCAAGTGCATTTTCTGTCCGAACTGGCATGGAAAATCAGGCTTGGAAAATAAAAGTACAATCGAGTGAAAGGTCAACTAAGTTGATGACTGATGATCAATACGGCAAATGCTGTTTAAAAAAAAAAAAAAAATGCCCAGAGGGGGAAATCTAGGTGGGAATTGAGAAACTTCTTTTTCCGTTTTTTATTTGGTTAAACCTTTGTTGTTTGTTTGTTTGTTTGTTTTTGTAATTGAAACCTAAGCTCACTTTCTCTCTCTCTCCCCTCTTCATAATTGTCAGACATGCTGTCATTCACTCTCTTTCTCAGTTTTGTGCATGTTGATTTATCATTGAATCCAATTTTCATCAATTTCAGTATATATTACATACAGTCCTGGTTTTGCTTTTGATTAGGAATGTTTAATCTGGTGTGGAAACAAAATATTTTGCTATTTTGGTTGACCAAATCAGCATGACCATCGAGAAGAAAACAGCAGTCTCCATGTAAGTGTGTTGACAATAATCAGATATATTAAATGCAACAAGATCAGCATGCCTTTGTCCTTCCCATTTGTGCATTTACCTATGGCCCTTCATGTTTTTTTCCCCTTAATTCATTGCATGTGAATGACAATAGACACCTTTTCTTCTTCTTTTTTTTTTTTTTTTGAATTGCGCATACCTTTGGGTCCCCACACATGGCAAGAAGCGTCTCCTTTGCTCAGAGCCATCTCATCGCCACTACCCTCCATTCTAGCTCTCTCCCACTGTGGCCATCCCCACACTCTTCCTTCTAACATATATCAAGATTTGATTTTGGCTTTTGAGGTTTTTAGGGAAGAGGCCTAGAAATGTAGACAAAAAGCTATGTAATAAATGTGTTCGTTGTGACTTGAAGTATATTGAATATTTTCTTCTTGTAAAGTTGAAAATTCAGAAATTGAGCGTGTGTTCATTTCCATCAACGAGGCAATGTATTTATATGACTGTGATACTGCTGGAATGTTACATGTATTGTAGATTGTGATTTGTTTATTTGTTTCACAGATTTAGGAGTAAGCAGCATCATCAACCACAGATTCAGTTTTGTAGGTTCTTGCCAGTACTTTCACAGGATTTTTCTATTTAGAGGAGACTGCTTTCCAAGATTAATTTGGGTTTAAGCATTTTGAGTGGGTGGGAGGGTGTGCAGGGCATGCACATGTGTTTCTATATGTAATATGGTAGATAAGCTTGCAGGTGATACTGCGAAGTCAAGCCAGAATCTTCAGTTTTTCCCCTAAATTTCTGTCCTTTCAAATATTTGCTGATGGCTCAAATCTGATGTGGGAGTTGCTTCCGTTGCTGTTGCACAAGAGTTCCCTCACAGTATCTCTTGGGTGTTGAAAACACATTCCACAGACAGTTCCATCTACGCTGCGGAGCCCTTGGCATTGGACCAGGCTCTTCAGATGGTTTCTGAGTCCAGACATAGATGTCCTCATTCTTTGATTTACTTTCTGCATTGTAGGCCATTGCTGACCCTAACTTCAAGCATCCCCAACTGCTGAATTTATTTGAAATGATCACATCTGAAATTTGATGCTCAAAAACACAGTTCTTGAATGAGATCAGAAACGCCAGAGTTTAGCAGATTCTGTATTCCTCACCAATCCGGAACCTAAACTCAGGCTTATGTCAGAGACCTCTGGCAAGAGGAATGGAACTTGCAGGAAGGAAGGTGACCAGCTCTTTC
The DNA here is from genome assembly GCA_016801955.1 of Conus betulinus. Lineage (NCBI taxonomy): Eukaryota > Metazoa > Mollusca > Gastropoda > Neogastropoda > Conidae > Conus > Conus betulinus. Next base: position 4,013 of record JADBJO010017008.1, on the reverse strand, counting down.
CAATCCATTTAGACCATAAAACAGGAATGAAAGCTGTATGACCCCGGCCATATTTGGTACCAGTTTGGTGTTCCTGGCTATGAACGAGTACAACTGAGGTACAGAGAGAAGGGGGGTGGGGTTGCCTCATTGAAACTGCAATTAACATTGAATCTTAAATGCTGATTTTACAACAGTTGTTTGATGCTTGTTCTTAACTCGTTGCCGTCTCAATCAAGTTTCCTGGTGGGGCGACGGGTTAAATGCTTGGCATGACGCATCGCCAGCCAGGGCCCCTGATCGATGATTTGCTAAAATTTCACATGTATCTGTGCGGTCTAAAGGAAAATAATCTCGTATCTGCCAGAAAGCTGAGGCTTTCCTCTATGGTGGTACTCTCCCTTAGTGTATATCTCGCGTTTAATTTTCTTTTTGCTAATATCATGGGATAGTTAGAGATAACTCTAGCCGCCCGTCTTCGTCACGTTGTTGTCGGCAATGAAGCAATCAGCGAGTGGTAGCGAACAGAAACATCTCATTATTTGAAGAAAGTGATTGAAAGAATAATGGAAGAAAGATCAGATGAAGAGCTGGAAACTGTTTTCCAAACTTTTCAAAACTGTTTTCCGAACTTGCCGAATCGACAGAAAGGATATGAGTGATGATGGTGAAGTTGTCATACGAATGATGATGAAATTTTGTGGCATTTTTTCTTCAGTTATGTGACAGCAGCACTCTGTTCGAAGTCGGGACATGCACACAGCTGTGTGTGTGAAAGATAGATTGTTTTTATGTGTTTACAACACATTGTGTTTACTACAGTTATGATCTATTGGATTTTTTCATCCATACCTAGAGGAGAAAGAAAAAGGTTTTGCTGATAGCTGTTTCCTACCACTTTTCAAACCAGTGGCAAGTGAAATGTGTATGAGCACAGGATTGTAGTTTTTTTTGTTGTTTTTTTTCCCAAAAGAACATGATTTGAAGTTTTCAAAAACATAGGTTATTGTTGTATTAGGCTTGGTGTCTGTCTGAATATTTTGTAAAAATACCCAAAATAGTGCATGTCGCGGTTGTGGCAGAAATCTGCGTCTGCATAGAGTACTTTGTGTCAGTGCTTGTTCCAAGACTTCTGTTTCACTTGAACCTCAGTGTTTCTTAATCACCGTGGCAATAAATTTGGTGGTCAGACGCGGTCAATTTTGTCCAGATTTTTAATACATCCCATGCCTTTGCAGATGGATTTGGCATGGTTTTATTTCACGTTGGTTTATGAAAAATCAAGTCGAGAAAAAAAAAATTATTGAGAGGAGAATGACAAATGGGAAAGTAGCAACTACACAGTCTTGCGTACTCTGCATTCTTTGAAAGTTGTCAGATAGTCCTTGATTAGAAGGATTGTAGGGGAGGTGGGACATCAGTTGCCAGTCTCTCTGACTGGAAGAGCCATGTTCCATTTGACATTTGGAGTAGGTTGCAACTTTCAGCATCCCATTGCAGGTCTTGCTGTTCTCATTCACCACTCAAACAAGCATGGACGCCACACATGCAATTAGTTTCTCTTTTGAAAAAAAAGTGTAGTGTTTCAAGGCTGGATCATTGATGGAGATTCGTTGAAAAAGTACCGCACTTCAAGACGCGTGGGATTGGCAGTGGTGAGGATTGTGGTGCGTGTGTGTGTGTGTGTGCTGGCATACAGAGATGTAGTTAATCAGTTGTCAATTAGTGGCAACATTTCAGGAAATGCCAAGCTAGCACTGATAAAACGTCTACCGCTTCAGGGGGCATTGTCCAGGACTGCCAAGAGAGTCTATGCAGCTCGCCTGCTCCTGGGCCCCAGTGAAAGACAAAAGGGCATTTGAATATGTGTACTCGTCTGAGATGTCCCTGGTCATTGTGCAGTGTTTTTCACAAAAAGAAAAACAGGACAGATGGCAAAACAATAGTAGATAAATGAATGACATCCATTTCACAGTCGTTCATTGACGAACATGATAAACCCATAATCCACAGTTACGCAGTCCACTTGTGGAAAGACATTGGGGGGGGGGGGGGGGGGGGGGGGGGGGGTGGGGGGGATTGCAAATGGTGTTGATTTCAGTCTCCTGCCAACTGTCTTGAACTTGCTTGAAAAGGTTAGTTTGCTGCTACTTATTCCAGGACATATGCATAGCCTAGTTGAATGGGTTGTACACTACATTGTGCTAGATGTCAAAAAGTTTACAGTTTGTAACAGAAAAGCAATTTTGAACCTATACAAGGCATGTTTGAAATAAATGTGACTGTCTTCTGCTGCACATTGAAAATAGTGTGAGCTTAAGAAATGGACAAAGGAGACATTAGCTGCTTCACTTATTTTCAGTGGGGCAAAGCATGGTGTTGGCAATGGAATGTGAACTAGCTCTTGTTTTCTTTCCAGGTCCATTGGCAGATAAAGAAAAGAAAGGGGGAGAAAAAAAACTAAGAAAGGAAAAAGACAGAGAGAGCGAAGAACCAACCCATCTGAGATTTGTCAGTTGAAAGTGCCATTAGTGAATAACCCCATCGGCAGCTACGGCTACTAATTGAAGTGCATGTCATGAAGACTCTGCTTCATTTTGCTGTTTGTTAGATTGTAGTTTGTGTTGCTGAAAACTTCTTTATCCACTATTATTAGAATTCTTTTTATTTCTTATTTGTTTATTATTTTTTTTTTTTTTAGTTCTGCGGAATATGACTTCGGTATATTCCATTGGGATGGATGTGGAGGGCATCACCTATTTAAATGATTGTGCTCTGCAGCCCCCACCAACCCACTCCCACCCTGGCTCCCAGTTATGCCCTACTTTCTCTGGATGGGTATTGATCACTTTGTGAATCATCCAGTTCTAAGGACTTGCAAGGCTGGATGTGGAAACTTCGGAAAATTTAGACCAGACCCGTCATGTTAGCAGGACTTTGGAAAACGTCATATCGACTGGATATTCACAGCTGGGAAAAATAAAAGGGGAAACAATGTGATTGAAAAATGACGCAGTGTCAGTTGGCAGTAGAAAAAACTAGAGCCATGTGTGACAGCAGAAAGAGGACTCGGTCTGTCACACAAGCAAGACCCTCAGAATTGGTGTGCACTTGGACAGCTGGTGATTCCGGGAAAGCGGTAACGGTATTTTTCGGTGCCAAGTGCATTTTGTTTAATAAATTATGCATCCTGTAGTTTTGACCGGCTGTCTGAGCTGACATGGTTGAGGTGAAGACTTCCTGCACCAGTAACCTCCGTTCTGTCTTATTTTGTTTTCGGAATCCACTGTTGCTGATACGTTCCTGGCATAGTACCAATACCCATATAAGTTTCACTCTGTAACACAGTGTTTTAAACCTATTTCACAGTATTGAACAGTGAGGGAAGCTATATATACTTACTAGGAGTGGAGGAAAGAAAATAACCCGTTGCTATCGCAAGAACTGTACGCATTTCTTTGAAAGGGTTCGTACACATTAGTCCTGTGAAGAGAAAATCTACTGTTTTCAGATTAGTGTTTGCATGTCTCGTGAATGAAAAACGATAACTTCAGCCATCGTTTCATGAAAAAAAGGGCAAAAAAAAACATTGGACTGTACTCAAAAGAGAGGCAATCATGGCGCCTGAAAACGGCAAGGTTAAAATTAGAAATGTATCTACACGCATCTGCTTTGGTTAGTAGGCAGGACATACAAGGCTGTTCATCCAGTAAGTACAGGATTTTTTTAAAAAAAGGATCGAAATTTTTCAAAGGTCACAAAGGTTTATGGTGTGGTATCCCAAGATTATTCGTAATGATTTTCAGTGAAACTCTTGCTTGATTTTGAGATTATCAGTAATCTTCACACCGTTAGACAGTCTAAGTAAATACATAGGATCGTTTTTGGTCTCGTGAGCTGCATGGCAGTTTGCATTCCTAGTCAGGATCTGGCACGAATGTGTGACTGGAAACTTTTAGATTTGCAAAATCCAATTGGGATAACAAGACTGTTTAAGGAAAGCACCAATACTTGGAATGGTGGCCCAAGGTGAA
>JADBJO010017007.1:37500-38907 GCA_016801955.1 Conus betulinus | reverse complement strand
GTGTGTGTGTGTGTGTGGGTAAGTGTGGTGTGTCGTGTTGTGGCACTGGTCCTATCTTCTTTCTGTTTTTGTTGTCTGGCCGCGTCGCCCGCGCGCGCCGCACACACACACACACACACACACAACACACAACAAACCCACACACAAACACACACAAACACTTAAGTGCTTTGTTTTGTGCTGTATGTTCGACTCTCCCCCTCCCCCAACACTCTATTATCTCCTCTCTCTTATTCATCTATCCTCTCCTCTCATCTCTCCCTTTGTATTTTGCCACCACTAATTTTGAAAAATATTCAAAGATTAGATCGCTCATAGATATATATATCTGGTGTCGTGTGCGAGGGGGGGGGGGGGGGGGGGGGGTAGGGGGTGCGGTGACGTGGGTGCTGTGCGTGATGTATGTGTGAAACTGTTGTGGGAGGTGAGTGTATGAGATAATTATTCTGTCTTTTATGAAGCGATATGAATATTCGAAAGAGTGACGCGGGTCTGGGGGGTGGTGGTGGATGTGGCAACACACCACACACCACACACACACACACACACGCACGCACGCACGCACTCTACTAGATTTCTTGTGGATATTATCCCCGCCACCCTCCCCCCTCCTATTTATATTTGATTCCGTTTTTTTCCCCTGTATTTTTAGGGACTCCGCTACGCACGCAACTGCCAGTAGTGATTATATTCTTTACACACTCCACACCACAACACACCCCACCCCCCACACACCATCTTATTTGGTGAGATATCTATTAAGAGTTTCTAACAAATGTGGGGCGGTGATGGGGGTTGTGATGGATGTGGGTTGAGATGGGAGTATTAATAGGATCGGAATGGCATATTTAGTCTTCTCTCTTTCTCTCTATATTAGCTCTCTCTGTTATATTCTATGTCTCTGGTCTCTGTGTCTCTTTTCTCCTCTGTTATGTCTCTCTCTGTCGCTGTCTAGATCTCTCTCTTTCTCTCTTTCTCTTTCTAATCTGTCTCTCTCTCTGTCTCTCTCTGTCTTGGCTCTGTCTCTTCATCTCTTTTTTTCTCGCACTCTCGCTCTCTCGTTGTCTCTTTCTCCCGCTCTCTCTATGTCTCTCTCTCTTGCCCTCTCTGTCTCTACTAGTCTCTGTCGCTCTCTGTCTTCTGTCGGTCACTGTCTGTCTGTCGTGTTCTGTCCTTCTCCTCTCTCTCTCTCCTTGGCTCTCCTCATCTCTCTCTCATCTCGCTATGCTCTCTTACCTCTCTATTCTCTCCGTCTCTCTCTCAGTCTCTCTCTCTCTCTCTCTCTCTCGCTTCTCTCTCTCTCCTCCTCTCTCTCTCTGTCTCTTTTAAGCCTTATCTCCCTCCACGGTTCATGGTGGTGTATATATCCAGACATGCATATCTAGGCCCTACATGTATTTTCGTGCC
>JADBJO010017007.1:22500-25000 GCA_016801955.1 Conus betulinus | reverse complement strand
GAAGAAGGAGAAGGAGAAGGAGAAGGAGAAGGAAGAAGAGGAAGAAAATGCTTTGGTCAAAAAGACAATTTTGATTTGTTGTCAATTTCTGTTTCTCACTGAAGTCTTTTCCTTTCCAGAGTTTGTGACAGGCTGAGTTTGATGCTTTACGGTACCACTGCAGTCTCTCTGTCCCTGTATCTGTCTCTGTCTCTATCTGTCTGTCTGTCTGTCTGTTTCTCTCTCTCTCTCTCTCTCTCTCTCTCCTCTCTCTCTCTCTCTCTCTCTCTCCTCTCTCTCTTGCTCTCTCTCTCTCTTCCGCACACCCCCCACACATGTACACACACACGCTCGCACATGTTTGAATATATATATATATATATATATATATATAGATATATGATATGTAGAGAGAGAGATATGTGTGTGTGTGTGTGTGTGTGTGTGTGTGTGTGTGTGTGTAATAAAAAAAAAGTTTGTTGGAAATTAAGCAGATTGAAAGACAGAAATATAAAAAATACACAGAAAGAGAGAGAGAGAAGAGAGAAAGAGAGAGAGAGAGAGAGAGAGAGAGAGAGAGAGGGGGGGGACAGAGGAGAGAGAGAGAGAGAGAGAGGGGGGAGGGGGGGGAGAGAGAGGGTGGAAGGGAGTAAGGGAGGGAAGGAAGGTAGGAAGGAAATACAGAGACAGAGACAGAGGGAGACATTGAAAAAAAAAATGTACAGGAGGATTATTAGAAATGGAAAAGAAAGAAAAAATGAATAAATAAACATTTTAACCTAAACAAAATCAACGAGCTGGAAGTTCCACTGACCTTTTTTTTTTTCTTTTTCAATTCAACCTGCGCGATGTGTTGGACTATTGCCCATTTTCACCTAATCTTTTTTTATCAACTGACAGCCCTATAAATTCAACTTGATCTAATGGTGTAAACATCGCTTGGCAGTTCCGCGTTGGAAATTAGGAGTGGGGAAAGAGAGGTAGGGACTGGTGATGACTGCGAAGGGCGGAAATGTACACATTGAGTTGATGGGTTTTGCAGTCGTTGCGTAATTGCCTTTGAATGAAATCAAAGGCGGCAGGGGGAAACAACGACGTGCAATAGTAATGGTTGTGGCCCCTGATTGCTGTATACCGTGTGAATTTGTGTTCTGGTTGGTTGCTGTCTTGATTGACGGAGGCATGGTCTAATGACACTGGCTGTTTTGTCTTCCCGTTTATATATAAATCAGTTTCGTGTGGTCATTACTCTGATTGTTTCTGGAGTGGGTTTTTTGTTTTTTTTTTTGGTTTTTTTGTTCCAGCAGCTGAAGCAGAGGTACATATTCTCTCTCTCTCTCTCTCTCTCTCTCTCTCTCTCTCTCTCTCTCTCTCTCTCTCTCTCTCTCTCTCTCCTCTCTCTCTCTCTCTCTGAATGTTGAATTTCCTTTTTCGATCAAACTCAAAACCTCTTTGGTATTTCATCCTCTGAAAATGTAGACATTGTAAACTTATTCGCTAAGGTTTGTAGCGGAAACTTTTCGATTTAGAGAGAAAAACACAATTAATATGTAGGCTGTGTTCGTTACAAATCATGATCATGCAATAAGTAGTTAATTGTGATGGGAATATGTTTTTTTTGATGAATGGTCTTTTTCTTCATTTTCTAGTTATTATATATTGTTCAACTGTTGTCTGTGTGTACGCTTCTTTTTGACTCGCATTTCTATTCTTGCAGAGTCTGGCAACACTAAGTGGAAATTGCACATGCACTCCCTTGGCATAAGGGTTGTTGAACTCTTGTCAATAAAGCATTGTCATTGTCGCTCTCAATGTTAAATTTGGAAAATATCTATCTTTTTCACCTCCTCCCCCCACTCCTCCTCATTCCGTACCCGCCTCACTGCCTTAACTCCCTTCCCCAGTTCCACCACTCCCATTTCCATTGGTGACCTCCATGTCTGGTGCCAAAAGGCCGACGTACATTTAAATTCTGGGTTCTCTCTCTCTCTCTCTCTCTCTCTCTCTCTCTCTCTCTCTCTCTCTCTCTCTCTCTCTCCATGTACTATGGATACAATGCTAAGGAATAGAAAAAAATACAAACGTAAATCTCAGTCTCTACATGGGGGAAAATAAATGAAAAATGGAGAAACAGAAAAGAACACACTGGAGAGTGAGTGTGTGCGGGTGTGGGTGTGTATGTGTGTTAGTGCGCGAGTGCATGCGCGTATGTGAAGCAAACATCGAATGAAATCGTCCAATATATATTGTGGAACCTCAAAAACAAGAACTAAAAAGAACACCAACCCTGTTTAAAGCATCTATCCATTCCAATACCCCTTAAGATCCATGTCGAAGTTCTGGCGTGAAAAAAAATATTGCTTGCTGCACATATCTGGAATTGGTAGAGCTATCAAAACGTGAGTTGACTGATCCTTTGTTCCTGTCGTAACTGTCTTTGTATAATGGACTATTTCCTGAGAAAAATCCAGGATTATAACAGAGAAACATCGTTACTACTATCTGCGAATCGATGGAAACG
>JADBJO010017007.1:0-17500 GCA_016801955.1 Conus betulinus | reverse complement strand
TTGTCTCGGAGCAGGCGATACATATAGATCTGGCTTTGAGAGGGATTGCGATAGTTTCCTCATGCAGCTAGCAAAGGGTTTTTCATATTTATGATATACATTTTCCAGTTTACTTCATCTTCAATTTTCTCTTTTTTTTTTATCCTCTCAATTTCCAATCTTTGCCATGTCATTACTGTAATGATGTAAGAATTGTTAACCTGCACTTGTTTTCCCTCTCTATTTAATTGTTCAGCATTAGATAGATAGACAGTCAAACAGGTGAGGGTAGATGCGTGAGTGGGTGGATGGATGGACAGATAGATTTATAGACAGACACACAGTTACATAGACAGCCAGATAGGTAGACAGTTACATAGACAGCCAGCCAGATAGATAGAGAGGTAGGTAGATAGGACGATAGATAGATTGGCAAAACAGTAAGATAGACGTAAAAAGGCAAAAGGAACTGAAAGGAAGACTGAGAAAGAACCACAATGTTCAGGCAATTTATTTCAATTTTTACACAAACATGCACACACTAAAAAAAAGACAAATAGTAGCATAATAATTGTACAAAAACACAGAAGAAATCAGACACAATAAGAGAACAAACGTGCATGTCCCCCCCCCCCCCCCCCCCCACACACACACACACACACACCCTCCGCGCGAGTACGAATGTATAATTTTTTTTTTTTTTTTTTTTTTTTTTTTAATGAGAAGGATAGTGTACTTAATTTTACAAGAAAAATGACCACCGCGAACAAGCGATACAAACTCCGCTTTTTTTTTTTTTTCTTTCTTTTTTTTTTTTTTTCCCCTCCCCTCTCCGAAATATATTTGTCTCCTTGCACGTTCACCAGCATCCATTCAATAGGGACGACCTGAAATTCCAGATTTGTTGTCGTGATTACACCAACATGATTTGCGAGCTACATGTTTTGATGGCTGGGAAAGCGGTGGATGTGGTGGTGGTGGTGGTAGTTATGGTGGGAGAGAGAGACAGAGAGAGAGGGGGGGGGGGGGGGGAGGGAGGGAGGGGGAGGAGAGGAGGAGGATGGGAGAGGTACACCAAGTGAGTTGATTGGTTCCTTGCTCATTGTGGTAAATTGCCTTTGCATATTTGAAAGGCTCGTGGTGGTGGTAAAAAAAGCATCATCACATCCTTCCTAGTCGCACGCACTGGCTCGTTGTTTGGCCGTAATGACGGTGAACCGGCCGCATTGAAATGCTAATGGGTCACGTTGTAAATGGATGTCTGTGTGGTGGCATCTGGTTAGACTGGCTGTGTTGTTCGTGGTCCCCCATTTCCATGAATATCAGGGTTGGTTTGTGTGTTTGGTTGGTTGGTTGGGTGGGTGGGTGGGTGGGTGGTTGGTCGGTTGGTTGGTTTTTCATTCTCTGTCATTGATTTTGTTTCATCTGCTTGTCTTTTTTTTTTTTTTTTTTTTTTTTTTTTGAAGGGGGGGGGGGGGGGGGGGGGTCTAATCGTTTTTTTTGTTTGTCTCTTTTGGTGTTTTTTTTTTTTTTTTTTTTCTTACAGCCATGAAAGCATACAGAAGGGCGCGCGAGCGCGCGCACACACACAATTACTCTCTCTCTCTCTCTCTCTCTATCTCTCTCTCTCTCTCTCTCTCTCTCTCTCTCTCTCTCTCTCTCTCTCTCCTCTCTCTCTCTCACGCATACACACACACACACACACACACACACACACACACACACACAAACACACAAACGCACACACACACACACACACACACACACACACACACACACACACACACAACGTACGCACGCACGCGCGCACGCACATACACGCGCATGCACGCACGCACGCTCATGAAACATACAAACAGTGCTGAAAAGATCACGAGTGCATTCGCACACGTCATACAATGCAGTAGAGAGAGAGAGAGAGAGAGAGAGAGAGAGAGAGAGAGAGAGGAGAGAGAGAGAGAGAGAGAGAGAGAGAGAGCACCACCGTGCCTCCTATCCTCATTATTTTGGTCATACCCTCGTCTCAGTGTTCGTACAAATAGACCTGTCAGTGACATTACCAACAAAAGACGTAAAACTTCTGAACATTGTAAACGTGGATCCGACAAACGAGCCCATCGGAACGGAACGGAGAGCCTGAGGGGGCTGGTAACATGGAGACACTCCAGTGAAGTTGATGCGGACTCGGAAGCAGTTTATGGGGATGCTTGTGCGACTGACTGTTTATCTCAAGAGGGGTTGGACGCTTTTCTTTGCTTTCTTTCTTTCTTTCTTTCTTTTATTTTGTTAAGCTTGGATCAATGATATTGAAGATACCCCAAAGCCAGGATAATTAGCGGTTGTTACGATCGAACGTTTGGTTTTGTTTGTTTGTTTTTGTTTGTTTGTTTGTTGTTTGTTTTGTCTGTGGCGAAAAGACGGACGAAAAAAAAAAACACACTCTTATTTGTATCAAAGAAATCGGCGAGAACAGTAACCTGTGACTTTGAGCAGAACAACAGATTAGCTGCCTCAACTTTGGCCCCAAAACAGAAAGCCGCAAGCCTGATATCGCCTTCCTTGGGAAGACTAAAATAAAAGAAAAAAGAAGAAGAAGAAGAAATAATGATAATAACAGCAAGTTTAGCGTTGAATGTACTTGCTTAATCGTCTTAGCCAGATGATCCCAAACACCATTCGATGGAACTCGATGTCTTTGTATGATTGTCCCCAACAGGGGCTCGAATCAGATATGATGTGAGAGTGTCTGCTGGTGCAGGGAGAGCACTTGTTCAATTTGTGTTCAGAGTCAGCAGAGTTTGTATGTTTGTTTGTTTGTATGTTTGTTTTGTTTTTTTTTAAATAAATACAAAGCATCGTGCATGTGCTAACCTGTGGAGTCGACACTCACTGATGTGCACCACGATGTGGGCCAGTTCCTCATAGAGCGATGAACTCCATGAATGACCCAGTGTCGAGGTACGCGCGCTCTCTGCACCCTGTGATGCTAGAAGGCCAGTCGGTCAAAGTCGCTCTGGATTACTTTGATGAGCTAAGCTTCTGCGTTCAAGGGTTTTTGTTTGTTTGGTTGGTTGGTTGGTTGGGTTTTAAACCTACGCAGTCTACAATCCCTGATATGGCGTTATGCGACTTTGGGGCGTATTGTTCGTGGTTGAAGCAGAAGTTAACAAGATCGAAAGTAGTACGAATTCAAGACCTACACGTTTAGCTTTACGTTATCGTGATGTCGGAATACCGAAATACGTGAGTCTTGTGGCCAAGGTGCCCTGTGTGTATAATTTGCCTTAGAGAGTACTCAAAAATAACAAACAGCAACAACATGAAATACTTACATAGCGCCTATTCTCGGCTAGAGACCAAGCTCTAAGCGCTTTACAATCCACACTCGTTTACACAACGGCTGCCTACCTGGGTAGTGCCGACTGAAGAGCTGCCAGCTGGGCTTCATTCAGTCGTTTCCCCCGTGTCATCCAGTCAGTATCGTTCAATATCGTTCACTCAGTTTCCTTACTTCCTTCATTCTTTCCATTTCTCACGCAGGGTGCATGCTATGTGTAACGTGTCATCCATACCAACGGCCAAACTGGCCTTCTCTTCCGAAAGTTTGGTGATGAGATTTGACGTGTGTGTAAGATGTTATGCGTGCGTTCATCACACACGGAACCTCGGTTTATAGTCTCATTCGAAGGACTGTATGGGAAATGGAGTCAGAACCAATGTTAACTCCGAGGGAAAAAAATCCCCCTGTACCGAAACGGCCCGGCGGAGATTCGAACCCGCAACCCCAAGATTACGAGTCCGCAGCTCTACCACTGAGCTATTACGCCCCCCCCAAATGACAGCAGTGAACCAACTGTGGCTGTACTACCATTCCAAAAAACAACTTACTTCCTTAGACTTAGATGCTCCCGCGTCTTGCGACGCATGAGGCAGTCAAGGCGCTCCACTGTGCACGGTCCTCAGCCCAGTCTGCTGGTGTCACTCCATCCTCTGTCAGCGAGTCCGAGGTCTCTCTCCACTGTCTGTCGCCAGCTCTTCCTGGGTCGAGCCCTCACATTTCGCTGAGGATAAGAGTGTTGAGCATCTTCACGCAAGTGTGTAAGTAAAACGTTTTTTAGAACAGAGAAAAGCCGCCTTGGCTTAAGGCTGTGTCAGACCAGTTGACACAGGCTAGAACACCAAGGCTACATCAACATGTTGCTATGCTCTGCATAGTTATGCGGGGATTGTCTTCAGTTGTGACAAGCTCCTAGCGTAACATTGTCAGTTTCCGAAATCTCCCGAAGTCGGAGTGTGGCTGCCCATGTGGCGAGGTAATCAAAACGGTCACACGCGTCATGTTCTCATCCCCAGCTGATGCATTTATACCATAGTGTTAAAGTACTTGGGCTGTTCGGATGATCCCTGGAGTCTTTTAGCCAGGGTACGACGACGACGACGACGACGACAACACCAACAACAACAACAACAACAACAACAACAACAACACAACAACACAGAGAGAGGGATCATTGTACGTATCCCTGTTACGGCAGAGCACAGCTTTGTTGCACATGCTGTGCAACATGTGGCTGCCTGTTAACACCCCCACCCCCCCCCCTCACCACCACACACACACACACACGCACACACACACACACACACACACACACACACACACACACACACACACACACACACACACACACACACACACTCTTTCCCTTTTCTGTTTTGGGCGTTGGGTGTAGTGCAGCCTTAGCAAATCTTGCGAGTTATACTCATTGATGGCCCTTCCTGCTGGTCCAGTGTCTTCCGTGCACCATTGGTCTTTTTGCTTCGATTAAAATACGCAGAATTTGGGTGGTGTGTGTGTGTGTGTGTGTGTGTGTGTGTGTGTGTGTGTGTGTGTGTGTGGTGTGTGTGTGTGTGTGTGTGTGTGCGTGCGTGTGTGTATGTGTGTGTGTGTGTGTGTGTGTGTGTGTGTGTGTGTGTGTGTGTGTGTGTGTGTGTGTTTGTGTGTGTGTGAGAGTGTGCGTGTGTGTGCTGTGTGTGTGTGTGTGGGAAACAACAAACAACAACAACAACAAAAGAGAGATGTAGGCATACACGTAAGTCTGCAACGTGAGAGGAGTGTAGATTCATAGATTCATATTATTACTTCATTCCTCTTTGTCGGCAATCTTGGGGAAAAAAAGGTACGGGGGTGGGGGTGTGTGGAAGGGGGTCCGGTGGGGGTGGGGGTGGGGGGGTAGGGGTTTGATTGTCCGTACACCACAGCGACAGTATCAGCACCATCATTCCATGCAAAATTTCATTTACAGCCCAGTGAACTCTGCACAGTCTGAGAAATACTCCCCTGCCCCTCACCCCCATCACCCGCACCTCTCCCTTTCCTTCAACCTAGCACCACCACTCCCTCACCCCCCCCCCCCCACTGCCCCCCCCCCCCCAGCCTGCTCTCAACCTGTCACCCTCCCCCACTCTACTTCTCCTCTCCCAAAGCCACGTGGCAGCGAGCGGCCGACTCTTCCACCTAAACAACCGTTAGGAAATGTCGTCGGGTGATGGAACAGATTCCATCGTCAGGAATGCGAAGAAGAAGCTGCTCTTCCTTTCCGATGTAATGCGTCACGCCACACCGTCAGACACCAATGTCCACACCACACACACACACACCACACAATACACACACACACACACACACACACACACACACACACACACACACACACACACACACACACACACACGCGCGCGCGCACGCGCGCGCGCGCAACACAACACACACACACACACACACACACACACACACACACACACACACACACACACACACACACACACATACACACGCCGAAGTCGGACTGTGGCTGCCCATGTCGCGGGGTAATCACAAACGGTCACACACGTAATGTTCTCATCCCCAGCTGGTGCAGGCTTGAATTCGTTTTTGGGACTCTCTCTCCCTCCCCCTCTCCCTCCACCCCCACGCCTCCATCCTACCCCCCCCCCCCCCCCCCCTGCTCCTCCTATTTCCTCTCCGCTCCTCATCCCCCTCAGATTTCACCCCCACACCTCCCTCGCCCTTTCCCACTGATTTTCACTCTTTGTATTTCTCCGTTTGCATTATGTTATTATTCAAGTTTCTTGTGTTTTGTTATGATGGCTTGATGTAACAAAAATAAAAGATAAATAAAAAAAAACAGTTTCTCTCTGCTTATTCAATGTTCCATCTGGAAATAAAATTTTGACTTGACTTAACTTGATTTTACACACACACACACACACACACAACACACACACACACACACACACACACACACACACACACACACACACACACACACACCACACACACACACACACACACACACACACACGCACACACACACACACACACACACTCCACACACACACACACACACACACACACACACACACACACACACACACACGGAAGACAACTCAAGAAGAGGACCGCATAGTTTTGCTACAGCGGAACCTTCTCACCCCACCACCACCACCCCCCCCGCCCCCCCCCCCCCCCCCCCCTCCCGTCCCTCCCGCATCTCCACCACCACCCACCACCCACCCCCACCCACCCCTGCCTCCCATCGTCTCACTAGCCCCCATCCCCACCTCCCCAGTAATAGTGATGAGAAACATAGTACATAAATGATGGTTAACATTTGATAGGAACAGCGCAGGATAAGGGGAGGAAAGCGTGTGTGATGGAATTGGGGACCCCCCCTCCCCACCTCTACCACCCCTCCCCCCCCCCAAAAAAAAAAAAAAAAAAAAAAAAAAAATCCCAACATACATGTATGCATGCATACAAACTTGCATACATGCATAAAGAAGAAAGACTGACAGGCAGACAGAAAGACAGACAGACAGACAGACAGAAAAAGATGAAAGAAAAAAGAAGAACAAAACAAAGAAAGAAAGAAAGACAAAAGAAAAAAAGGAAAAACATTGAAAAAAAGAAAGACAGACAGAAAGAAAGAAAGAAAAACGAACAAAGTAAAGAAAGAATGAAAGACAGAAAAGAAAGAAAGACAGAAAGAGATGAAAGAAAAGAACGAAGGAAAGGAAGAAAGAATGAAAGAAGAAGAAAGAGAAAGAAAAGAAAGAAAGAAAGAAAAAACAGAAACAGAAAGAAAGAACGAAAGAAGAGTGCGTAAAAAACTAAATAAAAAGAAAGACGGAAAGAAAGAAAAGAAAGAAAGGAAAAAGAACAAGAGAGAAAGAAAGAAAGAAATGAATAACAAAAAAAAATGAAAGAATGAACCAAACAAAGAAAAGAAAATAAGAAAAACTACATGAAAGATAAACGAATAAAGGAAGAAAGAACGAAAAAAGATTAAAGAAAGAAACCAAGTAAAGAAAGACAGAAGAAAGAAAGAAAGAAGAAAGAAATAGAGAAGGAAAAAAGAAAGAAAAGAAGAAAGAAGTAGAAACGACATAAAAGAGAGGAAGAAAGAAGGAAAGAAAATAGATGAAAGAAAGAAATAAAGAAAGAAATAGAGATGAAAGAAAGGAAGGAAGAAAAAAAAAATGAATGAAAGAAGGAAGAATGAGAGAAAAAAAAATAAAGAAAGAGATGAAAGAATGGAAGAATGAAAGAAAAATTATGAAAATAAAGAAAAAAAAGAAACAAAAGAAAGAAAGAAAGAAAGAAAGAAAGACAGAAAGAAGAAAGAAGAATGACATAGGCACAAAGACAGACCTCCCACAAACTCTTTATCGCAGTGAAGATCACAGCTGGCGGTGCCAGACACAACCACCACCAGCCCTTTCTCAGCCCCGCAGAGGGACACTATGCAGCAGTCACAGCATCATCGCCCCACAGATTACATCGCCAGCAACCACCACCACTATACGGAGAGCTGACGGACGGACGACCTGCGTGTGGGCGTTAAGGCTGGCTGCATGGTGTCTGGCTGGACTGTAGCAGCAAACAGACAGACAGACAGACAGACAGACAGACAGACAGACAGACAGACCCTTTCAACACTCATAACCTGTCGGGGAAACTGTAGGCAAGATGGTGTGTGTGTGTGTGTGGTGTGTGTTGTTGTGTGTGTTGTGTGTGTGTGTGTGGGTGCGCGCGCGCGCGCGCGCGCGCGCGTGTGTGTGTGTGTGTGTGTGTGTGGTGTGTGTGTTGAGAGAGAGAGAGAGAGAGAGAGAGAGAGAGAGAGAGAGAGAGAGAAAGTGTGTGTGTGTGTGTGTGTGTGGTGTGTGTGTGTGTGTGTGTGTGTGTGTGTGTGTTAGAAACTCGTTGAGAATACTGGAAAAATTCCATCGACATTTTTTTTTTTTTTTTTGTGTGTGTCAATGTCTGTGAGAACTTGTACCATTTTCTCCAAAACTCCAAACACACAGCAAATATATTATAGTATGCCACCGGAAGAGGAGAGGTTTAGAGCAAGTGGGATTTCTCGAGCGGGGGGAGGGGGGGGGGGGGCGATACAGGGTGGCCGGGGGGGGGGGGGGAGAGCGAGTGAGGAGAGGAGGGTGGTGGTTTGGTGGTGGTGGTCGATGGTGGTGTGAGTCTTGAAGGTTCAGAAGCAATTCTGTCTGGATAAGCAAAGGACGTGCCATGTTACATTAAGAAAAAATGATATTATGAACAACGATAACGATAATTACCCCCCCACCCTCAACCCAACCCCGCTCACAACTACAACAAACAAAACAAAACAAAACCAAACAAAACAAAACAACAAACAAAACAAAACAAAACAAAACAAAACAAAACAAAACAAACAAAAACCCACAAAACGACAGAATGTGTTTTCGTGCCCTCTCTTTCCGTCCCTCCCTCCCTCCCCCCCCCCTCTCTCGCTCTCTCTCTCTTCTATCTCCACATCTCTCTCTCCTCTCTCTCTCTCGTCCTCTCTCCCACCCTCTCTCTCCTCTCCTCTGTGGACCAGTAAGGCATTCTGTGTTACAAAATACTTGCCATAATGGATGTAGGTGATAATAATAAATAATGATAATTACTCATTTAAAAAAGATATGTTTAGTTCTTGCTCTCTCTCTCCTCTCTCGTCTCTACTCTCTCGCCCTCCGTCTCCACCGCTCTCTCTCCCACGGCCCCCCACTCTCTCCTCCTCATCTCGGAGCTCAGTCCACAACGCGCCTTCGCATCCTCCCACTCATCCAATCGGCGTCTCAACTAGCTTCCCGCCCGCCCCCAGTCCCCACAGCCACTCCGACCCTCCCTCCGGACGAGCCAACCCATCCTCCGCTCGCCACGCAGCCCTTCCGGCACACTCCCTCTCAATCTCCCGCATCTCTCTCCCTCTTCTCTTCATCTCTCTACTCGCTCTCCTCTCTCTCTCTCTCTCCTTCTCGTCTCTCACCTCACTCAGTTCCGCGCACTTGTTCGACCCACACTCCTCTCCCTTCCCTCGCTTCCACCCGTTCGGCCTCGTCTGTCTGGGTCGGTCTGGCCCTCAATCCTCCTCCTCGCCTCTTTTCCCTTTCCCGCCGCTATCCTCCTCTCTCCCACCCACCCTGTCCCCCTCCCCCCCTCCGCTGACACCACCTTTGTTCCCTGTCTCTTGGTCTGTCTTTCTGTCGTCTTTCTGTCTGTCTGTCCTCTCTCTCTCGTCCTGCTCTCACACTCATCATCACCTCATCGCGCGTCTCTCACTCTCTCTCACACACAGATGCACACAGCCACAGGCGCACACACACACACGCCCCCCACACACACCACGCCACACACGACACACACACCCACCACACACGACACACATACACACACACACACACACACACACAGCACACACACCCCACACACACACGAGCGCACCACGCACGCACGCACGCACTCACGCACGCAACGCACGCACGCACGCACGAACAGACAGAATACAGACAGACAGACAGACACAACACACGCACACACACACACCACACACACACACCCACACACCACACACGCACTCAACGCACGCACGCACACACACAGACACACACACGCACAACACACACACACACACACACACACACACACACAACACGTCACACACCACACACACACCACCACACACCCACACTCTCTCGTCTCTCTTCTCTCCTCTTCTCTCTCTCTGCCTCTCTGCCTCTCTCTCTCTCGTCTTCCTCTTCTCCTCTGTCTCTCTGCCCGCTCTCTCTCACTCTCGCTCTCTCTCTCTCCCCTTCTCTCTGTCTCCTCATTCTCTTTCTTCTCTCTTCTCTCTCTCCTCTCTCTCTCATCCTCCTCTCTCTCATCTCTCCCTCCACCCTCTCCTCTCCCTCTCCTCTTCCCTCCTCCCGACCTGTCTCATCTGGGCTCCTCTCTCTCTGTCTCTCTGCCTCTTCTCTCTCCTCGCTCACCCTCTCTCTCACACTCTCACTCTCTCACTTTGACCCGACATCTTCCTCTCCCCTGTCGTACTGCTTGGTTTTCCCTCTGACACTCTGACAGGTGCATTGCCAACCCTTCAGTACAGAGCAGGGCTGGCGGGAATAACATCAGCAGACTGTCAGCACCATCAGCCAGCCTATGGTACCACAAAAACAGACAGATCCCCTCCACACACACCCCTCCCCCTCCACTCCCCCCCCCCCCCACCCCCCACCCCCCTCCCCTCGCCCCATCCCCCTTCCCTCCCTGCCCTCCGATTGGCAGGGGAGCATGCAGGAAACCCTTCCCTACCCTCTCTCTCTCTCTCTCTCTCTCTTCTCTCCTCGCCTCTCTCTCTCTTTCTCTCTCTCTCGTCTGTCTCTCACTCTCCCCTTCGACTCTGCCCACCCCATCCCCCCCCCTCCGAGTGTAATCTGGCTTCCCTCCCTGCTGGAACAATTCTGCGATGCATCATCCCCCCGCCCCCCCCCCCCCTTCCCTCCCCCCCCCGCCCTTGAACCTCTCCTCTCCCTCCGCCTTTCTTTACCCCCCTCCCCCCCCCCCCCCCCCCACTCTCCGTCTTCCCACTTCTTCATTACCTACTTCCGACCTCACCACTTCGTTTCATTTGTGTAGTTGGGGAAAGTTCCACACAGTGATTCTTCTCTCTCTTTTCTTTATTTTTTTTTATTAGTTATTAAGTCGTGATTGTTTTGTTTTCTTAGTCGTGTGTCGTGTGTGTGTGTGTGGTTTGTGGGTGGTTGTGTGTGTGTGTGTGTGTGTGTGTGTGTGTGTGTGTGTGTGCTGGTGTGTGTGTGTGTGTGGTGTGTGTGTCAAAGGGGTAGAAGGGAGGGGGATAAAAGAGGCTGGACAAGAGGAAGGACGGACGTGAGTAGTAGCAAGGGGTTGCTGGGGGATACGGATGGTCGATGGAACTGCCTCCGGCATGGGTGTTGGTGTTTTTTTTTTTTTTTTTTTTTTTTTTTTCCAAATAACTTAAGCTACTAACAGAGGAGTCGGAGGCATGAGAACTGGGGCTACAGCAGAGAACGGGGCCGGGGAAATTGCTTCAAACCATCAACACGCACTACCGCGCCCACTCCGCTCCGTACCACCACCCACCAGCACAACCACCACACCCACAACCACCACCACCTATCACCTCACCACCATTCACCATCACCACCACCAGCACCGCCAGCCGACCACCCACCACACCCCCACCACCACCATCACCATCACCACCATCACCATCACCACCATCACCACACCAACCAACGACCACGGTTCCAGTATCACATGCTGCGTAATTGCGGTATGTTGTAAACATTAGTGTGATACTGGAATAAAACCGAAAACACGCACACACACACCCACCACACAACACCACACACACACCACACACACACTACACAAACACACACCACACGCACACAAGGCACACACACACACCACAACGTAAGCAAGTAAGCACTATAGTGTGTGTGTGTGTGTGTGTGTGTGCTGTGTGGCGTTAGTGCGTGCGTGCGTGCGTGCGTGCGTGCGGGCCGGGAGTGCGTTGTGGTGTGTGTGTTGTGTGTGGGGTGTGTTGTGTGTGTGGTGTGTGTGTGTGTGGTTTGATGAGACAGACAAAACAGACAGACAGAAGAAAGAGAGAGATGGCGGGAGAGGACGGAGACGCAGGGAGCCGGGAGAGAGAGAAAAAAAAGAAAAGGGAGAGAGGAGAGGAGCGAGAGCATGGAGGAGGGCAGAGGGACGAGAGAGAGAGGACTGGAAGAGAGAGAGGGAGAGAGAGACTGACACAATTTGACTGCCATGAGCAAATGCAGAGCAGAGAGAGAGAGAGGGAGGATAGAGGAGGAGGGAGGAGACAGAAGGAGAGACGAGAACGAGGAGACAGACGCCCGAGCGAAGGAGGGAAGGTGAGAGTGAGAGACCAGAGGAGAGGGTGAGAGGGAGGGAGGTCGGGGAGAGAGTGAGAGCGAGAGACCAGAGAGCGACAGAGGAGAGACAGACAGAGAGAGACCAGAAGGAGCGAGAACAGAGAGAGACTCCGAGGGGGGGGGGAGAGAGCGAGAGAAGAGAGAGAGAGGATGGAGAGAGAGAGACGAGAGAGAGAGAGAGAGAGAGAGTATCATTGCATACACTGCCGCAGCTGCTACAACCACCTTTTAACCTATTAACCATCCTTGTGAAGACAAAACACGGTCAACATCACCACCCACCGAACCTCCATCAGTCCCACACCACCACCACCCCCACCAACCACCAACCAAGAGAGCTTACAAGACATAGGGTAGAAAAAAACCCAACAACCCAAAACTAACCAACCAAAACAAGCAAAAACCAACCAAACAACCTACACAGAGCCACAAGCGGCCTCCCTCAACTCTCTTTCCCATTCCACACTCCTAAGCACCCCGTCCTCCTCCTCTCTCCTCCTCCTCCACCGTCCTCCTCTCCTCCTCCTGCTCCTCCTCCCTCCCTTCCGCGCCTGTCTGAATTGTTTCTACACAACTAACTTACCCCGGGCTCCGGACGCTGTTAAGCAGTCTAGGTGTGATAAGCGTTACAGGTTTTGTGGGGGGGCGGGGGGTGGGTTACAGAGAGGGGTAATGACAGTAATTAGCCTGGTAAACGGAAGGCGGTACAACCTAGCAGGAGTTTCGGGGCGCTGCAAGTGCTTGTTCCGTAGTGCGTGTCAGCCAGTGGACTCCCTCAAGAGTGAGCTTTGATGGGCTGGATAGGAGGACCGTCAGCTTCTCTTGCATGCGTTTGCCCTCCCTCTTCTTATCTGTCCCGTCTTTCTTCTTCTTCTTCTTCTTCTTCATCTTCTTCTCCCGCCCACCCCCCCCCCCCACACACACACACACACAACACACAACTGCTCTCTCTCTCTCTCTCTCTATCTATCTCTCTCTCTCTTCTCTTCTCTCTCTCTCCCTCTCTCTCTCTCTCTCTTCCCTCTCGCCTGTCTATCCTCTTCTCGCGCTCTGCATCTCCCCTCCAACACGGGACTTTCTTTCTGAACACGTCATGTCCTGTACTCTGGCAGGTAGGTACTCCAGACAGATCTGACCAGCGACTGGACTTACTGCGTTAGGTCAAAATCTACCTGCCAAGTCGCAGCCGCGAGACCCTCTTCTTCAATTCTCCCATCTAGTTGTTGATTCTTTTTTTTTTATCTATCAGCTGTTCGTCATGCACATGTGGTCTCCAAGCTTAGCAGATGTGGTGTTAGTGACTAGTCCGCACGTAGGGAGTCTCCTTAATGAAACTGAAAAACTGAAAACGGGCCCTGGAACATTGGGTCGTGTAGGCTGGTCGTCGTCGTCGTCGTGTCGTCGTCTCGTCGTCGTCGGCGTGTCTCGTCGTCGTCGGTCGTCTCGTCGTCATCATTCATCATCGTCGTCGTAGTCGTCCCATCCTCATCCTCTCTACTACTCCTCCTCTTCAATCATCATTCGTCGTCGTCATCCTCGTCCTCATATTAATCATCATAATCATCCTCATCTCATCAGGCATAGTCGGTCGTCGTCGTCGTCGTCGATCGTGTGTTTCAGTGTGTGTGTGTGTGGTGTGTGTGTGGGTGTGTGGGGTGTGGGGTGTGCGTGCGTGCGTGCGTGGTGTGTGTGTGTAGTGTGAGGTGTGGTGGTGTGTGTGTGTGTGTGTGTGTGTGTGTCGTGTGTGTGTGAGGAGATGAGAGAGGATGGATGAGAGAGAGAGGAGAGAGAGAGAGGAGAGGAGGAGAGGGAGAGAGAGCGACTGGCAGGCAGAAGACAGAGACACCGAGGACAGAGACAAAAAAAAAAAAAAAAAGCCCAGTTTAAATCGCCCGCCTCTGATTTTCCACGTCGTTTTTACGGTGCAACACCAGTTGAAGATTGCAGAGGTCTCAAGCAGTTGCTAGCAGTATGTTTTTACAGGGTAGGCATCGACGTCCAGATGACAGGCAAGTCATTGGCCTCGCACCTGAACGTATGAAACGTCTGGAACTGGCTACGTACTGGCAGGTTCGCGGCGTCTTCAATGGTGCCAACTTTTTCTACATGTGGCTGTTTGTTGTTCTTTCTTGGCCCCCCAACCCTGCGAACTCCGCCTCGGTCCATCACCCCACCAAACCACCCACCCCCCCCCACCAGTCCCCCTCTCTCCCTCTCTCTCCATCTCCTGGTCCCCGTCACTCGATCCTCCTCTCTCTCTGGTCTTTTCTGTCCTGTCTCTCTCTCTCCTCTGTCTCCTCTTGCTTCTCTCTGTCTGCCTCCCCCCTCCCTCTCTCTCTCTCTGTCCTTTCTGTCTCTCTCGCTCTCTCTCTCTCCTCTCTGTCCTGTCTGTCTGTCGCTTCTCATCTCTCTGTGTCTCTCGGTCTGTCCTTCTCCTTCTCGTCACTCTCTCTCTTTCTGGCCTCTGTCTGTCTCTCTCTCTCCTCTCTCTCGTCTGTCTGTCCTGTCTCTCTTCTCTGTCTCCCGGTCTCTCTCCTCTGTGTTTCTGTCTGTCCTGTCCGGTCTCTTCTGTCTGTCTCTCTCTCCCTCCTCTCTCTCTCTCCTGTCTTGCTCTCTCTCTCTGTGTCTGTCCTCTGTTCTTCCCTCTCCCCTCACCCCCTCACCCCCTCACCCTGCACCCCTCACCTCCTGCTTGTCCCTTCCTCATTCTCCGCTCCAGTGAATTACTGTTCATCCCCCCCCCCCCCCCCCCCTCGCTCCGTCCTCCTTCCTCCGCACACCGACTCCGACTCTGCCAACTCTAGGAACCGTTTTTTCTTTGTCGATTAAAAAAATATATATATATATATGTATTATTTACAGTGCAGCTGAAGGTGACTGTCTTGGCTAAAGAAGACCAAAGAAGTCGAAACGCGTCGTGTCTGTCTTGTATTTGTTTTGTTTGTTTGTTTGTTTGTTTGTTTTGTTTTGTTTTTTTTTCGTGTCTGTCTGTGTATTTTCTTGTTTGTTTTGTTTTGCTTTTGCTTTGTTGTTTTTGTTTGTTTGTTTTTTTTGGTATGGCAGCATAGGAATTTTTCTTGTTAGTTTCTTATTTCAGTGCGTTTTTTCGTTGCGCGTCTGCCCTAATTATATAGGTATGGTCAGATGTGGTGGTGTGTGTGTGGTGTGT
Organism: Conus betulinus; assembly: GCA_016801955.1. Classification (NCBI taxonomy): domain Eukaryota; kingdom Metazoa; phylum Mollusca; class Gastropoda; order Neogastropoda; family Conidae; genus Conus; species Conus betulinus. Next base: position 2,049 of record JADBJO010017007.1, on the reverse strand, counting down.
GTGTGGGTGGGGGGGGGGCATGTGGTGTGGTGTGTGTGTGTGTGTGTGTGTGTTGTGTGTGTGTGTGTGTGTGTGTGTGTGTGTGTGTGTGTGTTGTGATGTCTATGAGTCACTTTTGTGTAATGCCTGTGTGTGTGTGTGTGTGTGTGTGTGTGTGTGTTGTGTGTGTGTGTGTGTGTGTGTGTGTGTGTGCAAGTACGAGTCTGTTACTAATGTCAACAACCGTCATTCTCGCGCCCCCCCCCCCCCCCCCTTACCCCCCCCCCCCTCCCACCCCAACCCACCCCCTTCCCTTTCCCTCATATTTTCACTCCTCATATTTTGCCTCATAATTTATGCCTCCCCATCACTCCCATCAGTCTCCCACCACACCCCGGCAATAAACCTGTTAACCACTCATGTATATGGAACTGTCAGTCCTGATTTCAACCCGCTCCTCCCCTGCTGTTGTTCTCTCCATCTCTTTGTTTCAATGTCTAGTGACTGTGAGCTTAACGTCCTATTCGCTCCAAACTCCTACGGAAATACAACAGTGCCAAATCCACTCCCCCACCCCCCCCTTCCCCTCCCCCTCCCCGCCTCCCCCAACTGCTAAAGCTGAACCACTGGGTTTTAGCTTGTCGTCAACAAAGAGACTGGATGCTGTACCTGGCAAGCTTCTCTCTCTCTCTCGCAAAGCTCTCCTCTTCTCTCCTCTCTCTCTCCGATTTGAAGAGAGTTCCGGAAGGAAATCGTGTTAGAGAGAAGAGACTCGCCACCAACAAAAGAAGGGTCTTTCTATAGTAGAGCAAGAGGCGACTTTTTAAACCCCACCCCACCCCCCCCCCCACCCCACCCCCAACCCCCACCCCCACCCCCCAAGTCCAGCCTTCTTGGCTCACGTCAAACGGGCGATCTGCCGTGTGTCCCATTCCTTTTGATGGATCAGGTACAGAACGAGCGGTATCTGTATCCCTCCTGCTATGCTGCTGGGGGACTGGTTTTCACCCCCGGTTGATCCATTTCAGCCGCTTGTAGACATGGGCTGGCTGCCGCCTTTTTCACCGAAAAACTGGGGGATGCATTGTCAATTGAAAAACGAAACAAATGCACGCACTTGCGCGCAGCACCCACACCTTCCATTCTCTCTCTCTCTCTCGTCCACACACACCACACACACACACACGCGCGCGCGCGGCGCGCGCGCGCGCGCGCGCACAACACACACACCACACACACACACACACACACACACACCCACACCACACCACACCACAGATCTGATTTTTTTTTTTTACCCCCTTTCTTCTCCCTTTTGGAATCAGTCCTTATTTTTGACGTTTTATTGTCATTCTGATCAGTCGTTGTTTGTGTGTGATCCGTCTTTCTTTTTATCTGATCTGTCTGTCTGTCTTTTTTCTAATCTGTCTGTCTTTCTTTTTTCTAATGTGTCTGTCTTCTTTCTTTTCTGATCTGTCCTGTCTTTTTCTTTTTTCTGATGTCTTTCTGTCTCTTTTTTCTGATATGTCCTGTCTTTCGTTTTTTTTCTGATCTGTCTTTCTTTTTTTTTCTGATCTGTCTGTCTTTCTTTTAAACCCCTTTTTTTTTTATCTGGCTGTCTGACTGTGTCCTGCATTTATTCTGACCAATATATATATATTTTTTATGATCATTAATTGGTTCTTCCTGTCTGATTTAGTCTGTTTTCCCGAACTGTCTGTCCGTCTTTCTCTCTCTCATCATTTTTGTTTTGCTCTCTCTCTGTCTTTCTTATCTGCCTTTTTTTCCCCCTTTTCTTTCTTACTTTCTGACTGTCCTTTTTTAAACGCATCTTTCTTTCATATTTGTCTTTATTTCTGACCTATCGTTTTATATGCCTCCGATCTCCTTTCTTTCTGTCCTTTTTTTTTTTTTTTTTTTTTTCTCTTTCTTTGGTTTCTTTCTGTTTTCTTGCTCTTCTCTTTTCCTTTTTTCTTTCCTCTCTGCTGTCTGTCTTTCCTTTCTTCTCTTTCTTTCTTTCTTTTTCTTTCGTTTTTTATTCATCACCCTTTCTTTATTTCGTTCTGCCCA
>JADBJO010017006.1:32500-38907 GCA_016801955.1 Conus betulinus | reverse complement strand
CCCCCCCCAGTGTTGATTGATGAGAATGAGGATGATGTGTATCATGCTATGGATTTCCATTCCGGTCTAAGACTGCATGGCAGGGCTGTACTCTACGCTTACTTTATAATATATCCTGGCATCAACAGGCCCGGGAAATACAGACACACCGCAGACGTCAGGAAATTTGAGCAACACTCTCAGAAAACGCATCCATTAAGTGGATGAAATTCGACTGTGTGGTCCCAGTCTTCCCAATTAAGCCGCTAGCAACCTCAGCTCTGGGTAGGAGCCGGTCGGGGCAGAAAAATCCCGCATGGTTCTGCCCACTCCCGTCTCACCTTTCCCCACAGCCTATCATCCGAAGGGGCAGTAAAGCGTCAGAGGTTCACAGAGTCAGGAGCCCACCCCTTTCCTTCCGCCCCCTTTAATCTTCACTGAACTGAATCATGTACTTCTTTACTGTTGGGTGGACAGAGACGGCTTCAAGCCGAAAAAATCTGACCCCCCCCCCCCCCCTCCCGAGAGGTTCGAACTCACGACCGTCGGCTCCACAGACAAACGCTCTAAGCATTTGACCACGGACCCGTCTGCAGGGTCCCCCCTGTAACTACTGCCCAAAGCCTGACGGCCAGAACTAGGAAATACAACAACGACGACAGTGACGCAGTCGTCCCACTTAGATCGGACCTAGCGTAATCAGGTATGACAGACAATGTCGACCGGTAGCGGACATGACATGAAGCAGTTTAAATCACAAGCGCCACTCACGTCTATCTAACTATGAAACAACACACCAACAGGTCAATCATACAACATTTTCAGATGAAAGGAATACTCATCACCAGAGTGACTATATGGCGGCATGGCATTTTTTTCTGATAAGGTCAGCTCACGACGACCCGACATTAACTGCTCCTTGTAAAAAGCCGGTAATGAGGCCGCCAAAGGAATTTTTCCTGGATGCGGCTCTAAACAGGGGAACCGCACGGACGATCGCACATGAATAATACGACTGAAATGGTACGGAGGGTGAGACAGCAGCAACAACAACACAACAACAAATGTGGTGCAGATTCCTGCACTTATCTGCATGCGCTCTTGAAGTAGTAGGGCCAAAGATGGCTTCCACAGTCTGTGAAAGTAACAAGGTTATTTCCTACACGAAGTCGACTGATATAAGCCTGAAGAATACATACAGGTTGGGAAAAGTGGCGCTGTCTAAATACTCTTCACGGGAATGCACCGTTTGTTTCAGTATAATTAGTATTTATAGCCTCTAGAAGTTTTGTTTTAGTGAGTCTTCTTTTCTTTTCGTCTTTCTCTCTAGCTCGGCCTTTTCCGTCTTCCTTTAATGCCGACAACTGTCTTCCTAATTCTTTGTCCATTTGCCAGCATTTGTTCTAACAAGTCTTCACACCTTCTATTTTCCCCTTGTTACGATGTACAGACTGGACATAGACCTACAGGTCTAGAGATCTATAAGTCTGGGTCTCAAAAACAGGTCTCCTCTCCAAAATGAGAATGCCTGGCAAACAACCTGCCTGCCTATTCGTATGTCGGACCGATACAACAATCCATAAAAACGACGTACCAGCTTTTCTGTTGTAATCTGGAACACTGGCCAGTGTGAACTCCTACTATTCGCCCTGCGTTGTCTGTTCACCTATATAATTTCTTCATGATTTTTAGTGCCACCGTCACGTTTTCATCACCTTTTTTCACTAATCGTTGTAATGTCGGGGTGAAACATCTGTCGGAATAGCCAGAACTGTCAATGTATCCTACTCGTTCAGCCTTCAGGGTGACAGTCCAGCTTAACACGATGAAATGTCGAAGATAATGGTATACCTAGGGTCATACTCTGTTCATATCATCACGAGCGGACATTTTTCAGCGTGGTCATCGTCTTGAACGGCCTTGTAAGGTCGGCTGGGCACCAATCCACAACTGAAAGGATTGACAGACTCCCAATTCTCAACCTACCTGGGGAGATCATAGTCCTCCCAGGGTGACGTGTGTTTCCACGTGTCATACACACTTGTCCTGCCTTCTTCCCGTTTCCTTGTTGTCAGGGTTGGGTACCTGGATTGAAGAAAAAAAGTAAAAGGCGTTGAGTAACGAGACAGTGCATGTTCACCTCGTCTTTCTTTAAAAATGCCCTCTCTTTGTGTCAACCAGGCCCGAGACAAAGCACCGAGTTCGCAGTCGAGGGGCTGTGAGTTCGAATCGCGTTGTCGTCCAACACGAATATAGCTGTCTTTCCGTGTTGTTCTTCTGGCAGTATCAGTATAGTGTTAGATAGGCCACGGCTCCCCTAAACCTCCACCCCATCTCCCCCCGTCTTGAATTTGTTCCTGTCTGTTGTACGTACAACTTTTAATGGATGTTGACATGGAAACCTCAGTGTGACCTGAGAGAACCTGGCATCCGCGGTGATGGTCAGAAAATATAAGCAGGAAACCTACTGTCAAAGTCCAGTCGTGGAGAGAGTAATGAATTATTGTGTGGCCTCGTTAGAGCCCAGGCGTCTGTCTGCCTGTCTGCGTACGCAGGCTGATACTCCCGCGGACACTCCCTGTATACACAGGCAAGGATTAGTCCCATCTATCCATGAAAGGGAGTGGAGTTTTGTGTGTATGGCCGTTTTTCTTTTTTAATATCCCGCCCTGGCTCTAACGAAGCCACCCAATCATTCATTATTCTCTTCACGACTGGGACTCCAGCTAGGGCGTCGATTCTGGTTAAAGGTGGACGACGCTGACAAGTCTCATAACGATATCCGTTGATGCGGATGGCACCCACGGCCTCCCACGTGTCAGTCTGGGGCTGATATCACTGCATTAACAGTGACAGATCTGTAATGTTGTAGGCGTCTTGATCTAAACGCGCGCGCACAGGTGCGTGCGTGCGTGCGTGCATGTGTGTGTGTGTGTGTGTGTGTGTGTGTGTGTGTGTGTGTGTGTGTGTGTGTGTGTGTGTGTGTGTGTGTGTGTGTGTGTGTGTGTGTGTGTGTGTGTGTGTGTGTGTGTGTGTGTGTGTGAGTGTGTGTGTTTGATATAGTGTAACATGATTCCTCTTACCCATTATCTTGGGAAGTTAATACCTGTATGATGCATCCTCTTTCGGTGAGGAAGGACATACACCATGCATACAGACTGATCTACTGTGTCAGGTGGACATCGCATGCTCGTGACCTTGCGTGTGTGTGTGTGTGTGTGTGTGTGTGTGTGTGTGTGTGTGTGTGTGTGTGTGTGTGTTCGGTGAGGAAGGACATACACCATGCATACAGACTGATCTACTGTGGCAGGTGGACATTGCATGCTCGTGACCTTGCGTGTGTGTGTGTGTGTGTGTGTGTGTGTGTGTGTGTGTGTGTGTGTGTGTGTGTGTGTGTGTGTGTGTGTGTGTGTGTGCGTGTGTGTGCGCGAGCGCGCGTGTAGGTGCGTGTGTGTGCATGCGTGTGTGCGTGCGTGTGTGAATGTGTGTGTGTGTGTGTGTGTGTGTGTGTGTGTGTGTGTGTGTGTGTGTGTGTGTGTGTGTTCGTACACATGCGAGTATCGTATACGTCACCTTTTTCGAAGCTTCAAAGACAGACTGGTACATCAGTGGGGTTCCATCCACTTTTAAGGAGTAGTTGCCTGTGAACAGAACACACTACAGAATTCAAGGAGTAGTTGCCTGTGAACAGAACACACTACAGAATTCAAGGAGTAGTTGCCTGTGAACAGAACACACTACAGAATTCAAGGAGTAGTTGCCTGAGAACAGAACACACTTCAGAATTCAAGGAGTAGTTGCCTGCGAACAGAACACACTACAGAATTCAAGGAGCAGTTGCCTGCGAACAGAACACACTACAGCATTCAAGGAGTAGTTGCCTGAGAACAGAACACACTACAGCATTCAAGAAGCAGTTGCCTGCGAACAGAACACACTACAGCATTCAAGGAGTAGTTGCCTGCGAACAGAACACACTACAGAATTCAAGGAGTAGTTGCCTGCGAACAGAACACACTACAGAATTCAAGGAGTAGTTGCCTGTGAACAGAACACACTACAGAATTCAAGGAGTAGTTGTCTGCGAACAGAACACACTACAGCATTCAAGGAGTAGTGCCTGCGAACAGAACACACTACAGAATTCAAGGAGTAGTTGCCTGTGAACAGACACACACTACAGAATTCAAGGAGTAGTTGTCTGCAAACAGAACACACTACAGCATTTAAGGAGTAGCTGCCTGCGAACAGAACACACCACAGAATTCAAGAAGTAGTTGCCTGCGAAGAGAACACACTACACAGAATTTAAGGAGTAATTGCCTGTGAACAGAAAGACACTACAGCATTCAAGGAGTAGTTGCCTGTGAACAGAACACACTACAGAATTTAGGGAGTAATTGCCTGTGAACAGAAGACACTACATATGAACAGAACACACTACAGAATTTAAGAAATAATTTCCTGCGAACAGAACACACTACAGAATTCAAGGAGTAGTTGCCTGCCAACATAACACACTACAGAATTCAAGGAGTAGTTGCCTGTGAACAGAACACACTACAGAATTCAGGGAGTAGTTGCCTGTGAACAGAACACACTACAGAATTCAAGGAGTAATTGCCTGTGAACAGAAACACACTATAGAATTCAAGTAGTTGCCTGCGAACAGAACACACTACAGAATTCAAGGAGTAGTTGCCTGTGAACAGAACACACTACAGAATTCAAGGAGTAGTTGCCTGTGAACAGAACACACTATAGAATTCAAGGAGTAGTTGCCTGTGAACAGAACACACTACAGAATTCAGGGAGTAGTTGCCTGTGAACAGAACACACTACAGAATTCAGTGAGTAGTTGCCTGCGAACAGAACACACCACAGAATTCAAGGAGTAGTTGCCTGCGAACAGAACACACTACAGAATTCAAGGAGTAGTTGCGTGCCAACAGAACACACTACAGAATTCAAGGAGTAGTTGCCTGTGAACAGAACACACTACAGAATTCAAGGAGCAGTTGCCTGTGAACAGAACACACTACAGAATTCAGGGAGTAGTTGCCTGTGAACAGAACACACTACAGAATTCAAGGAGTAGTTGCCTGTGAGCAGAACACACTACAGAATTCAGGGAGTAGTTGCCTGTGAACAGAACACATTACACAATTCAGGGAGTAGTTGCCTGCGAACAGAACACACTACAGAATTCAAGGAATAGTTGCCTGTGAACAGAACACACTACAGACTTCAAGGAGTAGTTGCCTGTGAACAGATCACACTACAGAATTCAGGAAGTAGTTGCCTGTGAACAGAACACACTACAGAATTCAGGGAGTAGTTGCCTGCGAACAGAACACACTACAGAATTTAAGGAGTAGTTGCCTGTGAACAGAACACACTACAGAATTCAAGGAGTAGTTGCCTGCGAACAGAACACACTACAGAATTCAAGGAGTAGTTGCCTGCGAACAGAACACACTACAGAATTTAAGGAGTAATTGCCTGTGAACAGAACACACTATAGAATTTAAGGAGTAATTGCCTGCGAAACAGAACACACTACAGAACCAAAAAAAAGCACAACAAAAACACCCCAAAAAAACAACAAGCAACCCCCCCCCCACCCCCCCAAAAAAAAAAAACGAAAAAAAAAACGATCACCACCACCACCACCACCACCACCTCTAGCCATATTATCCTCGTGCTGCTGGCTAGCCTGGTACCCTTCTCAGTCTCGTGCATGTAAGCTTATTCCATTTTGGTTCCAGTGAGTTAAATCAAAGTTGTCGGTTTTGATACACTTGAGTGGAGCACTGCACCCATTCTCACGCCGCACCTCTAGGTGATTTCTGAATGATTAAAAAAAAAATTTTTTTTTAAAAACTCCATTCTGAATGGTTTGCTGAGCATGTCCAGTCTTCCACACCACTCAGCGCACCCCAGATTCCACGGCAGTCACAGATGTTGCAGGCCACGATCTGTAGCTTTTCTGCCGTGTGGAAAGTCATTGCTGGAGCTTCTGGTGGTGAGGTGTTTCTGTTGGCAGTACATGCTACATGGACGATATAACTATTCTGGAAAAAACCCAACGGCATACCGAGAGAGAGAGAGAGAGAGAGAGAGAGAGAGAGAGAGAGAGAGAGAGAGAGAGAGAGAGAGAGAGAGAGAGACAGAGAGACAGACATACAGACAGACAGACGAACAGCGGAACGAAACAATGTATGCGTCTGCATACCCGAAACAGCCATGTCCATGTTGATATAGGCCACAGCACGAGGCCCGAGTAAATTGATATATTGCTGAAAACATAGCATATTTGTACACACACACACACACATACACACACACACACACACACACACACACACACACACACACACACACAGATTTTAATCCTGTGACCCCTTTTGGGGCATGGAGAACTTAGA